>OY821521.1:53523407-53533407 GCA_963682025.1 Cordilura impudica
TAAAAAAAATAAGTTTTTTAAAAACTGATTTCTATACGAAATACCGTATGAGGGCAGGTTGCTTGAAACGTTGTATCTTCGTTAGTTTTGCTACGATTTACTTGAAATACATTCATGTTGTACATTTAGAAAAAATAAATTAAAAATAAAATGCAAAGAAAAGTTTTAAAACCTTACCCCGCCCTCAATTTTTCCCTTTTTAATTTAAACTATTTTTTTTTTTTGTCCTCATTACAAAGGATTTTTGTCAAATTTTTTTTTCAAAATTATGTATTAAATTTTTAGTTATATTTTCAGAATGGTCTATATATATATATTTAAGTTGGAAATTAAAAATTTTATTGACCGAACTCTTGATTCATAAATACTAAAATTGTTGTGCACTAAATTATATTAAGCTAGAACAAAAACAAAATAAACTGAAGAATTTTTTTTGTCAAGAAAGTGTTTGTACGAAAAACATTAAATAGAAAAAATATGTAGAAATTATAAAGAAATTTCACAACGAAATTGCGGAGCATTCAGAAGAACCACCCAGGATACCTGCCTAGTAAAAAGATAATTCTGATGTTATCGGTAATGGTGGCCAAGAATTTTCGATTTGTTTTTATAATGAAAATGAAAAACTATAAATTACAACTCTTTCCGAAGAATTTACTTCTTATAAATCTGCTTCTCTCTTTTAAAAAATGTTTCTTTCTCTTTCTCTTTTTCTTAAACTCTCAATAATAAACTTCTTTGTTTAAAACAGAAACCGGAGAGTCCATTTTGGAACAGCAAAAAAACCCTCGAAAAAACATAAATACTCCAAATACAATTAAAAATACCACGTGGTTATGTAATACGCCAGCGCATATTAACAAAAGCGAAAATATGTGAAAAAAAAACCTGGAGAAAACCACAAATAGAAAAGCAAAACAAAACAAGAAAGAAACAAAAAACCCAGTAACCCAAATAAAATGAGAGAAACCAAATAAAAATAACAACTTCATATTTACAAAAAGTATAGAAATGGCGGGAAACCTCACATACCCATAAACACACACACAGAAGTCATGAAATGAGTTTGTAAAAGTAAAAGCCAGCTGTTTTTTTTTTTTTCTTTGTATAATGCGGTGGTAGATAAGAGAAGGTAAAGCTTTTTGTTAATGACGTTTCTATATAACATACTGTGATGTCATTGATTTTCAGTTTTTCAGCAATGACGTCATTAGTATTTTTTGCGACGAGTGGAAACTTGGAATAGTTTTCTACATACACTATATAAAGCTGCAACAAGTAAAAAGTTTTTCTTTAGCATGCGCCATCTGTGATTGTTTGTGCAAAGTTTCTGTTATAAAAATGTCAAGAATTTAAATGTTTGTTCAATTTAGAATTATATTAAAGTACAAAGAAAATATACTTACTATTGGTATGTTTTTGTTTTGTTTTTCGAATTAAAGAACAACTCACCTGTAAACAAAAATAAGGGAAAACAATATATTAATAACTTGCTACGTAGATAGTTTTTATTAATTAGTAGGACCCTTAAACAATATTAACAAAGATGTTATTGTGTTTAAAGGATGATAATTTTATTTGAGAAGAAAAAAACCCAAAACAGTTGTCATTAAAATTATTATCATTGAATATGGTACAAGGTTGAAATAAACACCTGTTTTTGATCAAAAAAACGTAAGGAATATAGTAAAAAAATTGGGATTTTTATGCTTAAATCAATAATTCTAAGAGAATTGTAGCAATTGTGTTGTACTGAAATTAACACGTGAAAAATTAACAAACCGAAATTAATCTTTTAAATAATACAGCCAAATTTTGGATGGTGGCTTAGCCCATTTCCTGTCAATAACTGAAAGTGTTGAAAATTTTTCATTAAATTTTCAGCGTTATTTTCCTTCAGTCGCATTAAAAAAAACATTTGAAAGTTTGAGAATTTTCCGATTTTCATTTACCAAAAATTTTTAAATTCGTACAAGACATGTGTATTTGACGTTGCATTAAATGTGTTATAACATATTGTACAATACATTGCATAAAAAAACGTACATGTCTTAATACAAAAAGACATAAATATAAGACAAAATACATAGAATAAAGCGTACTATAAGGCGTAATAAGGTATGGTATGCGTGGTAGTAACGGGTGATTTTTTTGAGGTTAGGATTTTCATGCATTAGTATTTGACAGATCACGTGGGATTTCAGACATGGTGTCAAAGAGAAAGATGCTCAGTATGCTTTGACATTTCATCATGAATAGACTTACTAACGAGCAACGCTTGCAAATCATTGAATTTTATTACCAAAATCAGTGTTCGGTTCGAAATGTGTTTCGCGCAGAAAATCCGCTTTTTTATCGACAAATTTTGTTCAGCGATGAGGCTCATTTCTGGTTGAATGGCTTCGTAAATAAGCAAAATTGCCGTATTTGGAGTGAAGAGCAACCAGAAGCCGTTCAAGAACTGCCCATGCATCCCGAAAAATGCACTGTTTGGTGTGGTTTGTACGCTGGTGGAATCATGGACCGTATTTTTTCAAAGATGCTGTTGGACGCAACGTTACGGTGAATGGCGATCGCTATCGTTCGATGCTAACAAACTTTTTGTTGCCAAAAGTGGAAGAACTGAACTTGGTTGACATGTGGTTTCAACAAGATGGCGCTACATGCCACACAGCTCGCGATTCTATGGCCATTTTGAGGGAAAACTTCGGAGAACAATTCATCTCAAGAAATGGACCGGTAAGTTGGCCACCAAGATCATGCGATTTGACGCCTTTAGACTATTTTTTGTGGGGCTACGTCAAGTCTAAAGTCTACAGAAATAAGCCAGCAACTATTCCAGCTTTGGAAGACAACATTTCCGAAGAAATTCGGGCTATTCCGGCCGAAATGCTCGAAAAAGTTGCCCAAAATTTGACTTTCCGAATGGACCACCTAAGACGCAGCCGCGGTCAACATTTAAATGAAATTATCTTCAAAAAGTAAATGTCATGGACCAATCTAACGTTTCAAATAAAGAACCGATGAGATTTTGCAAATTTTATGCGTTTTTTTTTTAAAAAAAGTTATCAAGCTCTTAAAAAATCACCCGTTATAAGAAAGATGTACCATAAGACGTAGCACACACGTAGTGAAAAACGTAGAATAAGTCATTATATGTGCCATTTATTTTGAAAATGGCATATGTCACTTTTTCAAAAAAATTGAGTGAATGGCAACACTAAATACAATTGAACGGCATTTTTTCATTTTTAAAAAATTTGCAATCAAAATGCTGAGAACTACTGTGATTTGGTCGAGAGAAGTGTTGGTAATTAACGGTATAACAAACGTGTTCATTTTGAAAGTGACGTAAGTCGCTGTACTCATGAAATTAATTACGGGGCTTCGTGTGAAAGAAATAGAAACATGTGATAAATGTGTGTGAAAAAAGAAATAGAAGCATGTGATAAGTGTGTGCGAAGTATTGTTTTGAATTATTTTCAGTATTTTTAAAAAAGTTGTGATCATTGGACATATTTTTATAAGTGCGAAGGAATAGTGCACTTTTGTAAATTATATTATAGGGACATCTAATATAGTACACACAATTAGCATTATTTTATTAAAATTACTTTTATAATATATTACATATCTGTGGTCACAAGCATTAACCGCCTAAGTCGAAAATCATGCTTTCGAAAAAATAACTTTTTATATAAATGTAATGATATATTTTATATTTTTTATATATTTTATATTTTTATTAATAAAAATGTAATGAGGCTTCATTACGACTTAGGTCATTATATCTATAATATTAATTGCCTAGGCGATTTCTTGTGACCGATGTTTTGTTCTACCATTTTATCCCGATTTTGAACAAACGTATATTATTTGAAAGGTATTTATTTTTAGCCATTTCGCAAATCTACAGATTTTTAATTTTTTTTCCTTTATTTTGAGTAAATTGCACTTAAAGTTGCTACTATCACATACATAAAATTATACAATGCTATGTGTGTGTTTATTAAATTTGTTAATGTGTTTATAATAAAAATGAGTTTTGTGTTGATTTGTGAATTGGCTATAATTGATTAGCATGCCTTTAGGGTCCTTATTTAATGAAAAAATAAATTTTCCTAGAATTTGCACTCGAATATCGAGGGCTGGAATATGCTAGTTTTTATTAATATCTTTTTACTAAACAGTGATAGAGCAATGGGGATTTCACGTTAGTAGAATATGATAGCATACATAACTGAAATCATTCTTAAGTCGACTTAGGCGGTTATCGCTTGTGACCACAGATATTATACATATTATGATGTTATCAGACAGCAAATTAGGTAAAACATACTTATTTTAGTTATGGAATTAGGTGGCTTTCAATGCGCGTTATTATTTTATAGAAATATTTTCTAAAATGAGAAAAAGCATTAATCACAGATTTTATTTCAACACAATCATTGGAAAAATCTGTTTCAAAAAGAAAAGTAAATACAGACCAAAACAAAGTGAATTGGCTAAAAATTCAATAGATGCGATTTTATCATGATATTCCCTATAAAATGTTTTATAAACTAACTTTAGATGAAAAAAATGAATTTCTAACTTTGGATTTGTCACCAAAAAGAGAAAATCCTAGGCGTTATTTACAAATAGAGATGGATCCGTTATACGCTGGATCTCGTCCTGTTTCTTCAGCAAAATACAAAGACATGATGGAGTTGCTTATTTATATACCCCCAATATACAACAGTTATTATAAAAATTTGAAGCAAAACACGATTTCCGAGGACTTAATCATTCCTATTGATGACCAAAATTAAATTGAACTGATGTGCTTTCATATAAATTACTTATACTTACATATGTTTCAAAATAAACTAATTATTTTTGTCTAACGTAATTATGCTGGAGTCCTGCTTTTTTACATAATTGAATTTGAATTTATATTAAAATTTCACTAATGTTAATAATGCGTTAGAGTTATCCCTTAAATTAATGAATTTGTATTTCTATTGAGATTTCGCTATTGTAAAAAATTGTAATGTGTAGTAATGTATATACAACTCTGCGTTGCAATTAACTTTACAGTATCTTTACATAAATAGTTTTTATACCCTCCACTCCAGTGTGCAGAGGGTATATATAAGTTTGTCATTCCGTTTGTAATAATTAGAAAAAAAATTTTGGACCCCATAAAATTTATATATTTGTGATCCTTATAACAACCGGAGTTGATATAGCGATGTCCGTCTGTCCGTCTGTCCGTCTGTCCGTCTGTGGAAATCACGATGACGGCAACAATCGGGCAGCTAGGGTGCTCGTTGGCATAAAAAATGATTCATTAACATCCTGAAAAGTTTGCTATTTAAAATCGTCCAAATCGGTCGATTAGGGCCCGAGATTTGAATGAAGAACTAAAAAAAGTCTTGAAAAAAAATAATTTTCTATGTTGTTCTTGTCACGATCACGCCCTCAATAGTACAGCTACAGTGATCATTTTTAGTGAGAATGATTCACCAAATTCATGGAAAGATTTCTACTTCAAAAATTGTTAAAATCGGTGGAAAAGGTCCAGGGAAATCTCTGAAAAAGTAAAAAAAAAAATGAAAAACATGATATTTCTATATTGTTCTTGTTGTTATTCTAAATGTTGCATTGTTTTCATAGCTGGACTTGTTGTTTTTGTGGTCGCTATGGTAATAATATAACAAAAAAAACCCTTTGTACATTTTTTATCAACTCAGGTAGAAAAATTTAAAAGTTTCCATTGTTTTGGCATCACTAAAAAAAATATGTTAGATCATTTCCGTCATTGCCACGAGCCTGCCTGCAAAATTTCAGATCGATTGGGTCACGGGAAAGTGGTTAAAATCGATCCAAAATTTTTCGACAAGCAGACACGAGTTAATATAAAGGGAATATAAATTCACCAACATCTAAAGCAAATAATGCTAAAATACCTAGTTGTTAATAAAAAAAAAAACAATTGGGCAATTCACAATGGGTAATGTATCGTTGTATCTGTTGTATCGTGTATCACTTTACAATAGTGTAAAATTGTTGTTGGTAATTTTCACTGAAAAATCTGATACACGATCCAACTTCATTTGCTATGTTTAGTAAATGTTGTATCATAACATATCAGTTCCAAGTGAATGCCAGTTTTTATGAAAAAGAAAAAACAAATACATAGAATTTGATCAGCATAAATAATTATAAAATAAAATATGGCAAATAATGCAAATAACGCAAATACATCGATAAGTTTATTTATATAAAAATTAATGTTTATATTTTTAGTATGTATTTTCTCTTTCAGTACCAACCAAAACATTTAACATTTTTTTTTTTTCATTATAAATTAAAAAGCAAGAGCTACGTAACTAAAACTCCAGGGTATATCTCACGACCAAAAAGCAAACACTGACAAATGTTTTCTCTTATACAAAATAGCAGAAGCGACAAAGCGATCTTTCCTCGTTGGATCGAAAATTACAAAAGAAAGCGTTTTACAATATGAAAATACAACTGAGTGTTCACAACAAATGATTGTATTGTGTATTTCAATACAACATAGAATATACAACACCTGTTGTGAATTGCTTAAATGTAAATTTAGCAAAAAAAATTTATGAATTAATTTATTTAAAGAGAAAAACACAAAAATAGCGTTTGATGTTCTATTTTTTGTGTGTAATATTTACTTATACATACATACACATATTAAATAATACAAATAATGTACTTATTCCAGGAAAAATTTCGTAATAGCAGCTCATTGATTTTTGCATTACCAATAATGGCCTACCACTGCCCACTGCATTACTTCTAAAGTGAAAATAAGGCGTTACTAATAATGTGTTATACAGCTACTTATATTTCATACCAGCGCCTTGCATACTGCATTACTTTCAAAATGAAAATAATAAGTTCCTAGGCAACTAGCTACCTCCAATGACATCCCCGTGTTAAAATAATGAGCTTATCAGGTAAACTTCAACCAGTTACATCTCATTCTAAAACCCATTACTTGGTAGTGTTTGTTTTTCCTGGGATATTATATATATGTATGTATGTATGTATATTCATAGTAACTGCATGTTAGAAATAAATCGGTATATTATTTACATAAAATTCTGCAATATTTTGTTGTGGGGAAAATACATTTCTTTTGCATTAACAGAGTGTCACTTCATTTTGCTCAGCGTGACTATGCCACAGTAGATGGCGCCACAACTTTTGTTTGTACTAATTAGCTTTGCAATAGTTATTTCTATATTAACATGAATGTTAATATTTTCAACTGGATATCATACAGAACAATGTTAAGAGTATACACGGGCTGGTCTTTTATTTCATACGTTTTTTCATTATTCTTTTACAAATATGAACATAAGTTTGGCATGTTAATTTTTTGTTGTCTTTACAAAATAGAGTTACCGAGTTCGTCAATGAGTTTTTTGCTTACAAAACAGTTCTACATAGTTATATAGAACTATTATTCTGCTTTACCTATAAAATATCTGATTGCAATTACATCTAATTTTTAAAAATTGTTTATAATTAATAAAGCATTATTATTCACATAAATACAAAATTGCACTTTTTAAATTTTCCATTCAAATTTAAGAAAATATCAATTCTTATAAAAACTGAAATTAAAATTTCCAATTATAAATTAGAAAATATTAATCGAATTTCAGAAAAACATATCAAAACGTCTTAAATAATAATTTTAAATTTAGAAGACATCAATTGCATCTTTAATATATAAATTTTATTCGTTAAACACAAATTGAAATTCCAAAAAAAAAAAAAACACCAAATATGTTTACATTTAAAATTGTTTACATTTAAAAAAAAATATTGCCATTCAGGAGATATTAATAACTTTTCAGTACCGCGATTCAGTAACTTCTTTTAACGATAGTCGAATCGTAAAAAAAAAGAAAATTGCAAAATTATCAGTAAAATTTTTAAACGATATTCGCTATTGTTAAAGTCAGCTGTTGTTGTTATCTAAACGACAACCATTTTTGTGTTGTTTATTCAATCGATAAAAACTTGAATTTTTAGGTTGAAATGTCGTCATACATAAATAAAAATCATAAGATAGTAAAAATATTTTGCTTTTATTAAAAAACTTTTTTATATATATAAGAAAATTATATAGCATATTCAATTCATTATTTCATTTTCAAATAAATAAACTGAAATATTAGTAAAAAAAAAAATAAAGATATTAAACATAAACATAAAATCATCCTGTCAAACACGAAGTAATTTGTTTTTTTCTATTCTTTGTGTTTTTCACTTATTTTGACAGAGGTGCCACAGTTTACAATTTAAATAAATAGAAAAACAGATTTGTTGTATGTACTTAGTGAATCACTTAATTCTTAGTACAAACAACAATAGCTGTCGACATATTTTGCGATTGTCAGATCGATGAATTTGAAATTTACAGAATCGCACTACAGAAAATATTAATTTAAAGTCAATGAATTTAAGAAAACCTCAAATGATATTTAAGAATTGCTAACATAAAAATTGTTACATAAGTAAACGTAATTTGATGAGAATGTTATTTTTTATATATAAATTTTCACAATTTTTTTTGGATGAAAATTTGAAGTTTTTCAGAAAATAAAGATAACATTAAATTATTTTATTTAAAATGTTTGGGACTTTTGGTTTTTTGCGTTTGGCATCCCTAATTTGATTACTTATTATTATAAATTTATTCTCTATGTTTTCAAAATATGACAATATTTTAAAAAAAGTTGAGAGAGCTTTTTTTCTTTTTGGTTTTTATTTTGTTACTCCATCCGACCTATATGGCCACAATGAAGAAATATTTGGCCAGTTAAAAGAAACTATACAGCCATCTCCAATTAGCACGATTTAATGCATATAGCCACTCTACACAAACATTAAATGTGCAATGGAGGTTAGGGCGAGCTATTTAATTAGCAAAAACTAAATTAAACGAGAAGTTATGTCATATAACTGGAAACGCATGCATATAGGTATATAACCTAAATGCATGGCGATCAGCAACCACGATGACCAAAAAGCAAACACCGAAATAAATCCGAAATAATAGAAAAGACGAAAACCAACCCAAAGAATTTTCTTAAATAATTTGGTATTAAGTTTAACAAATTCTTTACTTTTTTATTTACATTTATTATCAAGACTCAAACCGAGGTGGAGGGTATCAAAGATTCCGCACAGCCGAATTTAACACTCTTACTTGTTATTAATATAAATGTAATGAGGCTTCATTACGACTTAGGTCATTATATCTATAATATTAATAGGCTAGGTGATTTCTTGTGACCGATGTTTTGTTCTACCATTTTATCCCGATTTTGACCAAACGTATATTATTTGAAAGGTATTTATTTTTAGCCATTTCGCAAATTTACAGATTTTTAATTTTTTTTCCTTTATTTTGAGTAACTTGCATTTAAAGTTGCTACTAACACATACATAAAATAATACAATGATATGTGTGTGTTTATTAAATTTGTTAATATGTTTGTAATAAAAATGAGTTTGTTTTTTGGGTTGATTTGTGAATTGGCTATAATTGATTAGCATGCCTTTAGGATCCTTATTTAATGAAAAAATAAATTTTCCTAGAATTTGCACTCGAATTTCGAGGGCTGGAATCTGCTAGTTTTTATTAATATCTTTTTAATAAACAGTGATAGAGCAATGGGGATTTCACGTTAGTAGAATATGATAGCATACATAACTGAAATCATTCTTAAGTCGACTTAGGCGGTTATCGCTTGTGATCACAGATATTATACATATTATGATGTTATCAGACAGCGAATCAGGTAAAACATACTTATTTTAGTTATGGAATTAGGTGGCTTTCAATGCGCATTATTATTTTATAGAAATATTTTCTAAAATGAGAAAAAGCATTAATCACAGATTTTATTTCAACACAATCATCGGAAAAATCTGTTTCTAAAAGAAAAGTAAATACAGA
>OY821521.1:53543407-53833407 GCA_963682025.1 Cordilura impudica
GTGACACCTCCCATAAAAAGTGAATTTTTAAAGGGCATGGCAACTCCCATACCAAGGAAATATTTTCTATCAAATATCTGGCATACTATGAAAACGAAAGTCCTCAAACTTGGTATGAGTACAAAAAATGGACGAGTTCGAACCAGAGGGCGTGGTACTCCCCCACCAAAGCAAATATTTAATACGATAATAGTGAAGGCCTTGCAAAATATATATATCCGTTAATATTGGTAAGTCGTAGCGACACACAATGGGGCATACTAAATTAAGCCCTTTTCTATTTCTGTAAGCCACATGTCTGTACAATGGTACTTCAGTAAATTGTTTTAGTTGTTCTGCTTGTTGAAAGTGTCTTGTCATGTTTTGTCTTTAAGATGTAGATAACAATATAAATCACACACGCAAGCACACATATCACCCTAAAAGTACACACAATCATACAAAACAAATTACAATGAATTTAAACAAACCAAGAAAACAAATTACAATAAATTTATTTTAAATTACTAAGAACATTTGTTTGAAATTACAACCGAAAACAAAATGTTCAATTTACAAAACAAGCATGGTAACATGATTATTGAATGTGTGATCATTACAATAAGGATTGATAATATCGATTTTCTTATGTATAAAGTGAGCGAGAACATGTTTAAAGTGATTGTACAAAATTTGGATATATATATATATATATTAGGGTGACCCTTCATTGAATGGAAGGGAAAAAAGTGTTCGATTTTAAAGCCTCACCCGCTAGAAATATGCGAACAGCAAAAAAAACTGAGAAATACAAAGTTTTGGGTCAATCAAAAAAAATTTTGAGGTGCCTCAACCCTACTGAAAATTTCAAGTGTGTTATATGGGGAAAATATGACTATTTTTCAGATTTTACGAAAATTGCGTTCTATAGTTTAATTTTTCGACAAGTTTTTATATCGATATCAGTACTAAATTATTTGTTCAAAAAACTATACAACTTTAAAATCGAATTAAAAAACTCGCCAAGAAATAACAAATGCCCCAGACCACTTTTGTTCCAAAAACAAAACTCCAGGTCATGAAATGTAATGAACATTTTTTCAAATTTAACAAATTGTTTAAAGACATAATTTTTTTTTTTGGTCTCTATACCTATAAGTACTCATATATGAAGTATTGTTTTTTTTACCACTTTGAGACGAAATTTTGATGGAAATTTTTTTTTGATAAAATTTTGAAAACTCCTTTTTTAAGTTTTAAAAAATGTTCTTAAACAAAATTTTAAAAAATGGATCTGGCACTTTAAAGTTTTGTTAAATATATGTTAGAGAACAACAGAGTGAGTTTTGAAGTAAATTCCTCTCCCAGATATTTTTTTATAAAGAATTTTTTTTGCTGATTTCGAGAAAAATTAATTTTTTGTGAAATATTCAGTAAATGTACTCTTTCTAAATACTTTGTATCAAAAATTTATCAGTTGTCTTCTTTTAAATGTTATATTTTATCTTAAGCACCTAGGGTTTCTGAAAAAATAAATATGACCCCATTAACCCTTTTGGACTGGGGTCGCATATGACCCCAATCTAATGAAAGACAATTTATACTAAAAAAAATCAAATATTTTCATGTGCTGTTGAATTTTTAGATGTGACGCTTAAAATATAATAACCAACTATGCAAGTCTTCCATGTTAAAAATTTGGAATAAATCGCAGAACGTTAACCTATTCACTGCCGAGGCCAAACTATGAATTTTGGCATGTTAAACAAAATTAACGGTTCTAGTAAACTAGATGAAACCTTAGTATGGGTTGGGAAATAAAATTGTGCTATATTTTACAAAAACTTACCCTTATGTGCTGCTAAGGTTAAAATGATCCAAAATTCAGCAGTATTTCCAAAATATTTGAATTTTTCGAATCAATCGTCCTATACAAGCTTGGGGTCATTTGTGGCGGTGTGGGGGTGTGGACCACCTCCAGTGGAGAATCACTTAGCTTGCTACTGGACACCCATTTTCCGGGCAATTCTCATACGTCACTACAGGCGTTGGAATACTCTGACGCTAGCATGGCAGACATTGCTTCGGAGATAGTTAATGTACCAACATTGACCTGGGCGATTAAAAGCTTCAAACCTTACAAATCTCCGGGACCTGACGGTATCATTCCAGCTGAATTGCAGCATGTGTCGGACTAAATTTCCCCTTGGCTATGCAGTCTTTTTGCTTGCTGCATAAACACAGCGTATATTCCTTTGAAATGGAGGGAGATAAGAATGGTGTTCATTCCAAAAGCTGGAAAGAGCTCACACACTGTCCCAAAGGATTTCAGACCAATAAGCCTATCATTGTTCCTATTGAAGACAATGGAGCGTATGATAGACTCTTACTTACGTAGAATTATTGACCCTAAACTGCTATCAACGAGGCAACATGCCTACAGCAAGGGAAGGTCAACTGAAACAGCTCTACACGAGCTTGTAGGTACCATCGAGAAATCGCTCTCGGCAGGAGAATACACTATGACAGCCTTTTTGGATATAGAAGGGGCTTTTAACAACATCACACCGGACTCGATAATAGCTGCACTATCTAGTCTAGGAGTGAATTCTGTGATCATCTCATTGATTGGAAATCTGCTTGTCAACAGGCGGATAACGTCTAAACTGGGAACGTCGGAAATATCCCGATTTGTGAACAGGAGAACGCCACAAGGTGGCGTTCTATCACCACTTCTCTGGAACTTGGCGCTAAACCCAGTGCTAGTATCGTTGGAGGGGCAAGGCTGCAGCGTAGTCGCATATGCTGACGACGTGGCCATGGCCGTAAATGGGAAGTTGCTATCTACAATTAGAGATATCCTGCAACGGGCTCTCACAGAGCTATCTATCTGGGCAAGGGGTTGCGGTCTGGGGGTTAAGCCGACCAAAACGGAACTTGTTCTTTTCACTAGGAAGTATAAGATCCCTACCTTCGATCCCATTTCTCTCAACGGCACTGAAATCGTCTTCTCTGATGGAGCCAAGTATCTTGCCGTATTCCTGGACAGGAAGCTGAACTTCAGACGGAATTTGGAGGAGCGGGTGAAGAAGGCGACTATAGCTTTATACTCCTGTAAGAAGGCCATTGGTAAGCGATGGGGCTTTAGTCCGAAAATTGCTCACTGGATCTATACAGCGGTGGTCCGTCCAATACTCCTGCACGGAGTCACCGTCTGGTGGCAATGTTCAATAAATCGCTGATGAAGGCTGAAATGCCAGAAACCGGTCCGATTAAGAATACAGTGCAGTTATGAATTTTTGAAATATATGCATTCTTCTTCTTTACCACGCACCATTTAAACAAAATTAAAATGTCTGAAATTCTTGAACAAATTTCTTGAACAAAATTTTTGAAAAAGTAAAATTGACATTAATATAGAACGGCGCGATGCAAAATACTTTACATATGATTATTTAGGGATCAGGAGAATGCAAAAAGGTTGGTGCTGTAAATTATTTCAATGTCTTTAAAAATGTGAGTTCGATTTTATTAATCAAGTGGTCTGCGGTGCATTTATTGGCTGGGGAACTTGATATAACTTGGCTGTTTTTCAACCGATAATAGATTTTGTTGTTTAAAGAAAATTTAGTCTAGATTATGGTTTATTAATTAATTTAATTGAAACGCAATTATTAATATTAAAATTTTTGTGAAAAATGATTTTTTTTCATAATTTTTACATATAAATGCATATTTGAAATTTGAACTCAATGCGCGTCTAGAAAGCTTTGTCCGATTTGACTCAAATTATGCGCACTAAAATTTTAGATCCAGTACCACAATAATCCGACTCGCACGTCTTGAATTTCCAAAAAATGGCTGTCACCTAATATAAATGTATGTACTAGCAGATTCCAGCCCTCGAAATTCGAGTGCAAGTTCTAGGAAATTTTATTTTTTCATTAAACAAAGACCCAAAAAGTATGCTATCAATTACAGCCAATTCACAAATCAGCTCAAAAAACAAACTCATTTTTATTAGAAACACATTAACAAATTTAATAAACAAACACATAGCATATGTATAATTTTATGTATGTGTTAGTAGCAACTTTAAATGCAATTTACTCAAAATAAAGGAAAAAGTTAAAAAATCAGTAAATCTACAAAACGTCTAAAAGAAATACCTTTCAAGTAATATATGTTTGGTCAAAATCGGGATAAAACGGTAGAACAAAACATCAGTCACAAGAAATCACCTAGCCTATTAATATTACTTTCTTTTTTGATATTTTAAGCGGACGTGAAACCTGCCATACAATGTGAACTTTTTTCAGCATATACATACATATACTGAGTACCATGACAAGGAGAACTTTGCAAATTTGTGTGCGGTCACATATCATTAATGTTAGTAGCCTTGTCGAAAATGGGCGGGATTGAAAAAGTGGGCGTTGCACCTTCCAGATGAAGTAATTATTTAATATCATTTATCTCGAGTACTATGACAGAGACAGCTTTGCAAATTTGTCTGAGGTCATCTATTATAAATGTGAGTTGTCCAACAAAAAAAAAAAAAAAAGACGGGAGGGATCAGATTAATGGGCATGGCACCCCCTATACAATGTATATATTAAATGTCATATATCTAGAGTACTCTAATAGTGAGAGTCTTGGAACTATGCGTGAGCCAACAAGGCATTCATGTCGAACAAATAGTAGACGTGATAGGAGCGGAGGGCGTGGTATCGCTCATAGATATTATATATATAATATGATAAACTGGATTACTATAAAAGGCAAAGCCTTGCCACTTTATATAGTCCATGATATAACAGTGTAAGTAGTCGGACAAAAAAGAGGGGCGGGATAGGATTATTGGGCGTGGCACCCCCCATTCCATAAAATATGAAGTACTATGAAAGCAACAGTCTTGAAACTATTGACAATTGCATTAATTACCGTTGTGAGTAGTCGTGAAAAATATGGGTGGAAATGTCATATTCAAAAATGGCCACAAACAAAAATCTGCAAAATCAAAAATCGTCAAAATCAGAAATCGATAAAAAAATAAAAAATTGCCAAATCATATTCTAAATTCAAGGTCAATCGTGATGTCGGATTTGATTTGTAAAATCTATGTTTTTCTCATGGGCCGCTTCCCCCGAATAGGAACGCCGAAAAAAAACAAACAAAAAAATCACAAAAAAATAAAATATTTTAATTATACAACAAAAACTTGGTAGGAAAAATTTATTATGAAAACGTACGGGCACTTCATTATATAGAGAGGAAAAAAAGTTTTCGAATTTAAAGTCCCACCCCCTAGAAATATGGCAATAGCAAAAAAAAAATTGAGAAACACAAAGTTTTGGGTCAATCAAAAACAATTTAGAGGTGCCTCAACGCTACGGAAAATTTCAAGTCTGTTATATGGGGAAAGTATGACTTTTTTTCAGATTTTGCGAAAATTTCGTTCTATAATTTAATTTTTTTGACAAGTTGTTATAAGAATCTATATCAATACTAAATTATTTCCGACATAGTAAGGGTTTCATCTAGATTACAAGAACAATTAATTTATTTAATTATGCCAAAATTCATAGCTTGGCCTCGGCCAGGAATGGGTTAACGTTACTCGATTTATTCCAAATTTTTAGCATGCACTTATGATTATTATATTTTAAGCGTCACATCTAAAAATTCAACAGCACTTACAAAATATTTGATTTTTTTTTTAATAAATTGCCTTTCATTAGCTTGGGGTCATATGCGACCCCAATTCCAAAGGGTTAATGGGGTCATATTATTTCTTTCAGAAACCCTAGGCTATTAAGATCAAATATAACATTTAAAAGTAGAAAACTAATAAATTTTTGATACAAAGTATTTAGAAAGAAACCATTTACTGAATGTTTCACAAAAAACTCATTTTTTTCGAAATTCCAAAAAAAAAAAAATACTTTGCAAAAAAAATTCTGGCAGAGGAATTTTCTTAAAAATTCACACAGTTATTCTCTTATATATATCTAAAAAAATGTTAAAGTGCCAGATCCATTTTTTGAAATTTTGTTTAAGAAAATTTTTCAAAACTTAAAAAAGGAGTTTTCAAAATTGTATCAAAAAATTTTATATCTTTGGTCTCATTTCGCAATAGGTTAACAACGTGGTAATAAAACAATACTTCATATCTGTGTACTTATAGGCAAAGAAACAAAAAAAAAATTGTGAATATAATCAATTTGTTAAAGTTTAAAAAATGTTCATCACATTTCATGACCTAGAGTTTTATGGCACAAAAGTGGTCTGGAGCATTTGTTATTTCTTGGCGAGTTTTTATTCGATTTTGAAGTGATATAGCTTTTTGAAAAGATAATTTAGTACTGATATAGATTTATATAATAACTTGTCGAAAAAATTAAACTATAGAACGAATTTTCGTAAAATATGAAAAAAAAAAATATTTTCCTCATATAAAAACACTTTAAATTTTCAGTCGCGTTGAGGCACCTCTAATTTGTTTTTTTTTTTTTTTTTTGATTGATCCAAACCTTTGTATTTCTCAGTTTTTTTTTGTGCTATTCGCATAGTTCTAGAGAGTGAGACCGAGAGTTTGAACACTTTTTTTAATAAGGGCCACCCTAGTCAATAAGTCTCAGTATGTCGTAGGGACCACGAAAAGGCCTACTAGTATATAACAAACCCAACTAAAATTTTTAATTAATTTAATTATTTCAAAATAGGAGTAAATCAGCTAACCGATTTGTTGTAAATAATCTTGTTTGTAATCCAATAGCAACAAATAAATTCCTGTTAAGACAATAATATTACTGTTGGGGGCAAGGGATTTAATCAGAGTTCAGAAAAAAACACACACTGAATAAAAAACTCGTACATATATGTAAACAAACATAACTTAGACCAACACACACATATTTTTATTTTCATATCAATTATGTTTGTTTTTAAATTTTCTTCGGTGCCCAACACAACCATGACTGTGTTCGTCTGAAAAAAAAAACACAGAACATGTACAATAAACAGGTTCGAGTTCAGTTATATTTTAAGTCGTGTTTAAGTCGTGTTTAAAATATAACTGAACTCGAACCTGTTTATTGTACATGTTCTGTTTTTTCTTACTACACGAGCCACAACACGACTTAAAATATAACTGAACTCGAACCTGTTTATTGTACATGTTCTGTGTTTTTTTTTTCAGTACACGTACCAGAACATGAACTTCAAATAAAGCAACACTCAGAAATGTGTGCTTTATGCGTGATTGAAACAAAAAGTATGTGATACAAAAATGTTCGTGTAAATAACGAAATATTAAAACGAACACAGTCATGGTTGTGTTGGGCACCGTAGAAAATTTAGAAACGCACATAATTGATATGAAAATAAAGATATGTGTTGGCTGCTTTTGAACAGAACATTGTGTGTTTCATGTGTGTATTTTCTGAACCTTGGATTTAATACATTACGAACAAAGTTCTTGCAACCATTTCGGAAACCCTTCATCCACATCAATTGATTTTTAATAAAATTTAAAAAAAAGAAACGAAATATTCCTTTGTAAAGTGTCAGTGACACATTTGTGTCAAATCACAATCACTTTGTTATTGCATAAATAAATACATCTTCATTGCATTGAGTGGTTCATAAATATCTCGTACTGAGTGCACAAAAATCAGAAAAACGTTGTATACTTTGGGGTTTTCTGAACCGCATATAAGTGCCAGTGTTTCCCCACAAATACATTTAACGAGCACATACATATATACACTTATTGTATAATAAATGTATACAATTGTTAAATTGAAAAAGTTATGACGCATCATTTTCAATGAGTTCAAAAACAAAACAATGAAATTCTTATAGAATTAGGAGTATTCATAATGTTAAGGATATATTTTTTATTACATATTTTTTTAACACTCGGGTTTTTTTTTTTAATTTACATTAACCTTAATATAAACTAAACAGCCATTGACTATAAATTTATATTAGATCTTTGTATTGGGAAGTGAATACCCCTAATAGTTTCTCTATTATCTTGTTCTGCAGAACTTGATTGAATTGTTTTTTAAATATTTCTCATTCACTGCGTTGTGATGACAATGCTAAAATGTAATTCAAAATAAAAAAATTCATTGTTTTAAAAGAAAACAAGTAAGAAAATTATAGTCGGTCTAGACCGACTATTTAATATCCTATACCATGACTTAGAGACCCAATCTATTCGGTCCAACTAAGTAGATATAGAAAGTAAGCATAAACCAAATTTGAGTGTCATTGTTATTAATTTTCTTGGCTACAGATATGAAAAAGTTCATATCGGATGTTATATTTATATGGGGACTAGGTCGAAAAATAACCCGATCCTGACCATATTTGGTTAAGTCACTGATATTTTGAAAAACCAAACCAAATTTGAGAAAAACCTGTGCAATATTTTTGTTTTTTGATAGATCTAAGTGAAAATCGGGAAACATCTCTATATGGGGCCTATGACTAAGAATTGTCCTATTGGGATGCTTTTTGGACTACTGATTAATGGATATATCGAACATAAACAAACCCAATTTGACTGAGATCTATATGATATATGATGATAGATCTACATGGACCGCCTTTCACCAGTTTCAATAGCGTTGGCCGATAAAATCGTATATACAAAATTTCAATAAAATATATTCATATTTCCGACTGTAGCTTGATTACAAGGTTTACATGGACACACAGACGGACGGACGGACATCGCTAACTCAACTCAGAAAGTGATTCTAGTGATGAGTCGATCGGTATAATAAACGATGGGTCTAGGTCAAATATTTTTGGTAGTTACAAACAGCAGCACAAAGTCATTATACCCAAACCACACAGTGGAGTAGGGTATAAAGACAATGTGATGTTTAAACGAGAGTAACTGGAAGTTAACGGCAAAATTGTCGAAGAGATGTATTGAATGCGCAATGAATCGCTTTATTTAAAACAGAAAACATATATTTTCAAAAATCGTAACTACTCTGTATTCCTAATCAGATTGGTTTCTGCCACTGGACCTTCATCGGTGAATATAATTATTTTTTAATTACATCATCACTCACTGGATGTTCCCTATTAATGCAGTGCAACGTGCGAATATTACGAAAATTTGTAATGGGTACGAGAAAAGAGGGAGTAAAAGGAAGTTCGTTCCACATAGGGCTTGTGCGGCTAATAAACGACAATAGATTACAAACAGATAAGATCTATTGGCTGAGCGTGCGGTGCATAGAAAAACATGGGTTCTAAGGATGAGTTCACTTTAGGTGTGTTTCACGATATGTATTTTCCATATGTAAATTCAGACTTACGATCCATATGTAAATCCGTGTGTATGTCAATATTGGCGTTTTACATACGACTCACAATTTTTGCATTCAAACGTACATATGTAATTGCACCTGACATAACCTCTGTTTGTTGTTTTGTTTACAACGGCTGATTTTTTAATTTATTAATTTACAAAATTAATTAAAATAAAATTATATATTTTATATGTTTTTAATTGTTAATTAATATTAAACTAGCAGATTCCAGCGCTCGAAATTCGAGTGCAAATTCTAGGAATTTTTATTTTTTCATTTAATAAAGACCCTAAAGGTATGCTTCACAATTCAACTCATTTTAAATGAAGAAAACAAACTCAACACATTAACACAAACACATTAACAAAGTTAATAAACACACACATATCATTTTATAATTTTATGTATGTGTTAGTAGCAACTTTAAACGATCATAACTCCAAAAAAATATTCCATACGATGAAAATCGGTAAATCTAGGTAACGGCTAAAAAGAAATACCTTTCAAATGATAAATTTTTTGTCATTCCAAAGACCAATTGTGTAAATAAAGAATTGTCTCTTTGAGACAGAAGTCTCTTGTGTTTTACGTGAGACCCCGTCTCGTTGACATAACCTCACGGTGCTCTGAACACTGGATCGGAATATGCGCCGACCACCGCCCCATTGTGTAGTTAAACTACACTGCGGTACCAATTCAAGATTTGTGCATTCGGGCAACAAATCCTACTCCTTGGTGGGGAGTCGAGGCCTACCTTACACACCTCTGCTGTTCTAGGGTCACAGCATCCGGTTGAATGCAACTCCACATCGAGCTACGCTTTCCCCGCGATTTGGGTATAAACCACAGCCACCACAATACTTCCCAAGGGCCCACCCTGTGGGTGAGTGTATAGGTACACAACTAAGGCCTTCTAGAAGGTCTTGGGTACACACGCAGGCGTACATCCTGTGGATGTAAACATGCGTGTGCGATAAAACCCTTCTTAGACGTCTTCTTTTGAAGACTTCGCACGCAAACTCATTCATACAACGCATTCTCTCATCATTCACAAGCACACCACTGACATCACAACCTTCGTCCTTCAATACGACACCCAGAGAATCCAGGTCCCGTATGTCCGAGTAAAAAGTAAATATGCACAAAATATGAAACCAGTCCTCGGTAAAAAGTCCACAGTCATACTCAGACGTATTAGCCAAGGTTCTTCTATGCAAAAATGCGTTAAAAGAGCCGTGGCCCGTAAGCAAAAAGCCGAAACTCAAGCTGAAGCCAAAATCTGGACACTTCGCCACGAACGTCACATCGCGCATGAAGGCGTATGTAACTCAATACTTTTACGTATCACCTCCAAGTCAAGAGGGGCTACACCTACCAACACTTGTAAGGCCTCCGTCGAGACCGTACGACAACATGGCACAGAAGCGAGTAAGACTAATGTCTGTGAAGTTGGCATCTCAAATTTTAGCATCTCAGTAAAAACATGCAAATTTACTTGCATCCAGCATAGTTCTATAGTTCCTGCAATAGTTCTTCAATAGTTCTATTGATTTGACCTTAAAATCGCGATTTAAAGATTTAAGGGTATGAGATGCCAACTTCGCAAAAAAAATCTCAGCATCTCATCAGATTTTGAATATATACCCTTAGAAAAGTTGCACCCAGCATAGTTCTATAGTCTCCGATGGTTTTAACAATAGTTCTGCTGATTCTGCCTTAAAATCGCGATTTGAAGGTATGTGATGCTAACTTCGCAAAATATATATCAGCATCTCATCATCATCATTCTACAAAACGGACGTGCCGCAAGTGCCATAGTTCTATAGAAGATCAAAGAAAATATGGATCACACATATTGATCGATACTTCCGTTTGACGGACCTCCGTTAAACCGTACGGAATGAAAGCCTTCGCCACACCCTCGATTCGATTGCGCAAACCGTAGAAATCGGGGATAAAGTCTATCGACTGGCTGGTCTCGCAAACTTTATTACAAATCACTATGTGGCTTACGTAAAATCGGGTACGTTTTGGCACGAGTTTGACGATCTAGCTAGATCTAGAGGAACGGTTAAGTCGAGTAAAGAAGTTTCCCTCATTTGGTGGTGTACACGTACGCAGGTAATAAGGATTAATCCGATTTCGTCATAACACAATATCATACATAATACAAAAAATCAAAAAAATACATATAACAAAAATTAAAAAACAAAAAATACATAAAACAAAAAATCAAAAAAAAAAAATATATAAAACAAAAAATCAAAAAAAAAAAAATATATAAAACAAAAAATCAAAAAAAAAAAAAAACAAAAATGAAAAAAAATCCATAAAACTAAAAACAAAAAAAAAAAAACAAAAAATAAAAAAAAAAACAAAAAAAAATAATGTATATAATGTATAAATCTGATGAGATGCTGAGATTTTTTTTGCGAAGTTAGCATCACATAGCTTCAAATCGCGATTTTAAGGCAGAATCAGCAGAACTATTGTTAAAACCATCGGAGACTATAGAACTATGCTTGGTGCAACTTTTCTAAGGGTATATATTCAAAATCTGATGAGATGCTGAAATTTTTTTTGCGAAGTTGGCATCTCATACCCTTAAATCTTTAAATCGCGATTTTAAGGTCAAATCAATAGAACTATTGCAGGAACCATAGAACTATGCTGGATGCAAGTAAATTTGCATGTTTTTAGTGAGATGCTAAAATTTGAGATGCCAACTTCACAGACACGTAAGACTACCCCTTGACACGACATGATTTTCAGCTTTCCTCTGGCAGTCGTGACTACGCTGGACCACACCGAGGAGCCATATGTTGCGCAAGCAACAAACAGTCCACGGTTAATGGTCCGCTTAGAACGCCTGCTGAGGCGCCAGTCATTCCTAATAATGCGCCGGACAAATCCCACCACACCGGTCAACTTCGCCTTAAAACGCTCGAGATGAACCAAGAAGTTCATACGCTCACGCATTGTTATCCCCAGAAATTTGACCTCAGTCGCATACTTAAGGCTAACGCCATTGGCCCTAACAGTTGGAGGTCGATTTAGCGACAACTTGCCTTTCAGCAACATCATCACAGTTATGTCCATTGCTACATCAACATCTACTCGTCTACTCCAATCGCAGACAATCTGCATAGCTTCCTCCCCCCTTCTCTCCAGCTCAGCACAAGACTGTCATCCGCATATGCGCACACATTATATGCAATCATCAGCCTCAGCAAAAGAGGATCCATCATTAGATTCCAAATAAATGGATCCCTGCGGACAACCTCTGACCACCTCAATGCACACGGACTCGTTCACACCAGCGACGCAAGCCCGCCTGCCAGAGAAGTAGCTTTTCCATAGCTCCAACTCTTGACAGCCGACCTCTTTGAGACGTCATAAATAAAGAATGGATTGACAAGATCCTTTCCATGGGGTGATCTTGCAAAATTTATTAACTTGAATAAATAATCTGGTTCAGCCAAATGAAAAATCTTATACATCAGAGTAAGACATCGAAGGTCGTCAAAGCGCACATTGTACAGTTTGTATGAATATAACGATATACTATCGGTTCAGCTATATTATTGTATGTCACATTAAGCTTTCTAGTATCAACACTATTACAGTTTGCAAATATTTCACAGCCATAAAGAAGGACAGGTATAAGATAAGTTTTTGCTAAAAGCATTCTTATCTCAAATGGCGTTGACAATTGGACAGCCCAAAGATTCTTTAACATCGCATGTACCTTTCCAACAACAGAGTTTATGTGGTTTGTCCATGAAAGTTGAGTATTGAAAATTATTCCTAGATTTGTTGTGCTTTGAACGAAAACAATATTTGTATCGCCAACTTTTATATTCTCCTCAAATTCTAGTGTCACGTTATTTCTGGATATGAGAATACATTTTGACTTAGTTGGATTTCTATACAGTTGTTGACATTCGTACATTTAGCACTAGCATATAGTTGAACATTTGATATATCATTTATGTACATGCAGAAAAGTAAGGGCCCAAGTACTGAACCTTGTGGTACTCCTCTTTCAACAATTAGTGCTTCAGAGGTTTTTCCATTGAGAGATACAGATTGATACTATTAGAGAGGTATAACCGGATAAGTCTACAGGCAGATATAGAGAAATTGAAAAGTTTATCGAGCATAGAAATAAGTATCGCATGGTCGACGTTATCGAATGCTTTGCTATGATCCAAAAGCACAAGAAACGAGATCATGTTACTATCAAATTTGCTTCTCAGATGTTCAACCACGTCGACGAATGCAGTAATACAACTCCTACCATGTCTAAAATCCGACTGTCTCTCGAATAGGAGACCAAGACGTTTGATATAATCATCCATTTGCCTGTGTATGAGGTTTTCTAGGACTTTGGAAAGGAAAGAGAGAATTGCAATAGGACGAAATTCGTTATTTGCTTTAGGAATGTTTCCACATATCTGGGAAGGTAGATTTCACAAGAGCTGTGATGAATATGTGTGCGAAAATAGGTAATAATTTAGGAAGAACTATTTTTATAAAGTTGGGGTTTACTTCGTCTACACCAACAGCGTTTGACTTAATGACCGAAAAAATTTTCGCGACCTCACACTGATCAACACATCGAAAAGAGAAACTATTTTCGATGTACACAGTGGATATACTCTCATAGGGATCTATATAAATTTGAACAAAACTCCGGTTCAGGACATTTACATCAATATCCACATTAACGTTATATATAGGTTTGGAATTTAAACCAATTTCCCGTATTTTCTTCCATTTTTGTTTACATCGGACAGACGAAGAGAACATTTGTTTGTAATATGTTGATTTTGCGATGCTAATCAGATGTACTACTTTATTTCTTAAGTTTTTAAATAATTGATGTAGTTCGGAAGTTTTATATTTTTTGCATCTTTTATATGCTAGTTCCCGCTTATCAATAAGATTTTTTATAGCGGAATTGAACCAAGGAGGTTGTTTAGCTCTAATTGTTCTCGTTCTTTGTGGTACACATTCATCGAAGATAGAAGTAATATTGTTTTGCAAGAAAGTAACTTGATCATTAATATTATCCATATTGGATATTAAATTGAATTGAACACTATCAAGACGATTTGCGGAAAATTTCCCGAAAACAATTGCCCGAAAACAATTTCCCGAAAACAATTTCCCGAAAACAATTTCCCGAAAACAATTTCCCGAAATTACAATTTCCTGAACACAATTTCCCGAAATGACAATTTCCCGAAACTACAATTTCCCGAACACAATTTCCCGAAATTACAATTTCCCTAAATTACAATTTCCCGAAATACAATTTCCCGAACACAATTTCCTTAAACTACAATTTCCCGAAATTACAATTTCTTCAAAGAGCCTGTTGATGGCATTTTCGAAACAATATCATCAGTAATTCCGCCCGAAGCGGGAGCATCAGTACATGACCACTTGATGTAGTGGTCCGGGCAAGATCTTTCAGTTCATTAACGATTTTTTCTTTAGCAACGAAAGCCGCTTCGGCACTGTGATTGTTATGACCCAACCGGTACAATGTTTTCCTCGATAAAGTATACAACGCCAATAAACGCTATCAACGGACTGACCGTCGTCATGATACAAGAAACCATTCAAAAGCAACCTCGGTTTACCTTTTTCGATATCCAGGAATTCGAGGGGCATAGTAACTGAGTATTACAACCCAAATAACTAAAAAACTTCGCTATGCAAGATGGTAACGATTCCGTAGCAGGTACTGCATGGGCATGATGTGATGGAGTGAGCGTTATCCGTCGGGAAGTCTGAATACCGAAGTGTTCAAAGTCACAATGAAAAAATAAGCGTATGACAATCCAATAAATAGGTCCGGATGACGAGGGAGGGTGGAAGAGGAAGGGCGCGGTGCGGGGTGGGGGAATTGTTTTTTTCGAGAAGTCGTATACTCGGGAAATTGTTTTTTCAAGAAATCGTATGCAGCAGGTTTTTTTTATGGGGGAAATCAAGAATATATGAGAAGTTGTAAACTAAAAATAGGGAAATTGTAATTTCGGGAAATTTTTTTTCGGGAAATCGTAATATCAGGAAATTGTAATTTCGGGAAATTGTTTTCGGGAAATTGTTTTCGGGAAATTGTAATTTCGGGAAATTGTTTTCGGGGAATTGTTTTTTCGGGGAATTTTTTTTTCGGGCAATTGTTTTCGTGCAATTGTTTTCGGGAAATTGTTTTCGGGAAATTGTTTTCGAGAAATTTTCCACAGACGATCAAGACATTGGTTTAGAAAAATTTCATTTAAGTTTCGAAAATCACGAAAGGTATAGTAGGTATCTTCATGGTTGACGTAAGTATCATATGTAAGATATATTAAGTCATGCTTTGAAAAAACAGGCGCAGATAATTGATCATAAAGTAAAACTTTAGTTTTTTGGCTCACAAAAAATACATCTATCAGGGAATTTGATGTTTTAGAATAGTGGATGGGAATAATTGTATTGACAGGTACTTATTAATTTCATTCGTTCAGTGAGTACAGATTCAGTTTTAATGTTACTGTTGAAATCACCAGCTATTATTATGTCAAGGCCATATCAAGGTTATCCATTAGGTGATTGAAGTCGCAGTTTTTGTTGGGCCTGTATAATTTTTTATTAGGTACATACACTGTTCCAATAAGAATTTTACCATTCCCAACCTCAGCCACCTCCAAGAACAAATATTCAATTTGACTGCTTTTTGTTGACTTACACTTTTGTCCGCAGCTAATTTATTTCCTTACATATATAGATACACCCCCAGCGTTACCCTCTCTATCTGCTCTAAAGATCTTGAAACCTGGCAGGTTGTAAATACTGTCACTTATTTCAGGACTAAACCAAGAGTCTGACACACACACAATATCAACTCCTGATGACGCGAAGATGTATCTAAACTCGTCAATTTTATTATTCAAACTCTGAGCATTAATGTGGGCTATTTTTTGTTTGGGCGTTTTTTGTTTGGTCAGAATTCTAGTCATAGAAAAAACATTGTCTTTGGAACTAAAACAAATATCATTTGACATAAAAAAATAAAGTTAAAGTGATAGCAACACACACATATAACTTTGTTTTGCTAAAAACAGTTTCAGATTTAAAATCAAAAGTAATAAGTAGTATTATGAGCGTACAATTAACAGTAATATAATTATTAGTCATTCGGTTTTACAAACACAATCCCTCGTAGAGTATAAGCTGCTTTTATACGTTTATCTCTTTTAAGATTCAGCGCAGTCTTAAAAATGTTGTGGTTATGCGGTGTAGGATATTCTTTATTAATTCCATCCGTATTTTACATAGAAAATTCGAGAGCTCAGTTTATCAACTATGTGTAGAGTTATGTTACAAGTGCACGTAAAATTTGAACTAGCCCTAGTAGTCAATACAAATGTCGTGTAGCCGCATGCTGTCATTAATGCGACAAAACAATGACACATTGTTTTGAGTGAAATACAATTCCACAGCAGAAACATTAATACTTCAATATGGAAAATAACAAGTGACCAAAAATATACGAAATTTGTTTCGTTTGTGGTCATACAGTCAGTGGCCAAAGTTGGAAAGAAGGATCGAAAAAATTTGCATTATGCAATATTTCGATGAAGTGGATACAAGAGGTAAAAATTGCATTCCCAATGCAATGTGCAATAATGGCTATAACAATATTTTGAATTGGTTTAAAGGATACACATGATTTAAAATTATTTAAAATACCTACTCCAACTGTCTGAAGACAAATTGTGTATAAAACAAGTAAGAGTGCTAAATTCGGCTGTGCCGAATCTCTGATACCCTCCACCTCGGTTTGAGTATTGATAATAAATGTAAACAAAATATTGGAAAAAGTAAACAATTTGTTAAACTTAATACCAAATTATTTAAGAAAATTCTTTGGGTTGGTTTTCGTCTTTCCTATTATTTCGGATTTATTTCGGTGTTTGCTTTTTGGTCATCGTGGTTGCTGATCGGCATGCATTTAGGTTATATACCTTTATGCATGCGTTTCCGGTTATATGACATAACTTCTCGTTTAATTTTATGACATAACTTTAATTAAATAGCTCGCCCTAACCTCCATTGCAAAGGTAATGATTGTGTATGATGGCTATATGCATCAAATCGTGCTAATTGGAGGTGGCTGTATAGTTTCTTTTAACTGGCCGAATATTTCTTCATTGCGGCCATATACGTCAGATGGAGTAACAAAATAATAACCAAAAAAAAAAGATCTCTCAACTTTTTTATTAAAATATTGCCATATTTGGAAAACATAGAGAATAAATTTATAGTAATAAATATTCAAATTAGGGATGCCGAGCGCAAAAAACCAAATGTCCCAAACATTTTAAATAAAATAAGTTGTTATCTTTATTTTCTGAAAAACTTCAAATTTTCATCCAAAAAAAAAATTAAGAAAATTTATATATAAATAACATTCTCATCAAATTGCGTTTATTTATGTAACAATTTTTATGTTCGCAATTCTTAAATATCATTTGAAGTTTTATCAAATTCATTGAATTTAAATTAATATTTTCTGTAGTGTGATTCTGTAAATTTCAACGATCCGACAAATGCAAAATATATCGACAGCGATTGTTGTTTGCACTAAGGATTAAGTGATTCACTAAGTACAGACATCTTAACGACAGTCGACCAATCTATTTTTTATTTATTTAAATTATAAATGAGTGGCATCTCTGTCAAAATAAGCGAAAAACACAAAGAAGAATAGAAAAAACAAATTACTTGGTCTTTGACAGGATGATTTTATGTTTATGTTTAATATCTTTATTTTTTTACTAATATTTCTGTTTATTTATTTGAAAATGAAATAATGAATTGAATATGCTATTTAATTTTTTTATTTATATAAAAAAGATTTTTTAATAAAAGCAAAATATTTTCACTATTTTATGATTTTTATTTATGTATGACGACATATCAACCTAAAAATTTAAGTTTTTATCAATTCAATAAACAACACAAAAATGGTTGTCGTTTAAATAACAACAACAGCTGACTTTAACAATAGCGAATATCGTTTAAAAATTTTACTGATAATTTTGCAATTTTCTTTTTTTTTACGATTCCACTATCGTTAAAAGAAGTTACTATATCGCGGTACTGAAATGCTTAATTTCTCCTGAATGGCAATATTTTTTTAAATGTAAACATTTGTTAAATGTAAACATATTTAGTTTTTTTTTTCTGGAATTTCAACTTGTGTTTAACGAATAAAATTTATATATTAAAGATGTAATTGATGTCTTTTAAATTTAATATTATTATTTCCGACGTTTTGATATGATTTTCTGAAATTCAATTAATATTTTCTAATTTATAATTTGAAATTTTAATTCCAGTTTTTAGAATTGATATTTTCTTAAATTTGAATGGAAAATTTAAAAGTGCAATTTTATATTTATGTAAATAATAATGCTTTATTAATTATAAACAATTTTTAAAAATTAGATGTCATCGCAATCAGATATTTTATAGGTAAAGCAGAATAATAATTCTGTATAACTATGTAGAACTGTTTTGTAAGCAAAAAACTCATTGACGAACTCGGTAACTCTATTTTGTAAAGACAACAAAAAGTTAATAAGCCAAACTTATGTTCATATTTGTAAAAGAATAATGAAAAAATGTATGAAATAAAAGACCAGCACGTGTATACTCTTAACATTGTTCTGTATGATATCTAGTCAAAAATATTGACATTCATGTTAAAACAGAAATAACGATTGTAAAGCTAATTAGAACAAAAATTGTGGCGCCATCTACTGTGGCATAGTCACGCTGGGCAAAATGAAGTGACACTCTGTTAATGCAAAAGAAATGTATTTTCCCCACAACAAAATATTGCAGAGTTTTATGTAAATAAAATAATATACCGAATTATTCTAACATGTAGTTATTATATATAGAATATATGTATAGAATATATGTATAGAATATATGTATATTATTTGTAATATTATTTATAATATTATAATATTATTTGTAATATTTATTATGTGTATATATGTATATGTAAATATTACACACAAAAAATACAACATCAAACGTTATTTTTGTGTTTTTCTCTTTAAATATAATACATGAAATTTTTTTTTTGCGAAACTTACATTGTTTTTTTTTAATAACAACTACGTATTTTAGCATTATTTGCTTTACATGTTGGTGAATTTTTACTCCCTTTATATTAACTCTTAGTGTCTGTCGAAAAAATTTTGGGTAGATTTTAACCCCTTTTCCGACCGAATCGATCTGAAACCTTGCAGGCAGGCTCGTGACAATGACAGAAATGAACTAATAAATTTTTTTAGTGATGCCAAAACAATGGAAACTTTTAAATTTTTCTACCAAAATTGATTAAAAAAAATGTACAAAGGGTTAGTTTTTATTATATTATTACCACAACGACCAAAAAAACAACAAGTCCAGCTATGACAACAATACAACATTTAGAATAACAAGAAGAACAATATAGATATATCATATTTTTAATTTTTTTTACTTTTTCAGAGATTTCCCTGCACCTGTTCCACCGATTTTAATGATTTTTGAAATAGAAATCTTCCAATGAATTTGAATCATTCGCGCTAAAAATAATGACCCTAGCTATCCTATTGAGGGCGTGATCGTGACAAGAACAACATAGAAAATTATATTTTTTCAAGACTTTTTTTAGTTCTTCATTCAAATCTCGGGCCCTAATCGACCGATTTGGATGATTTTAAATAGCAAACTTTTCAGGATGTCAATGAATCATTTTTTATATCAGCGAGCACACTAGCTGCTCGATTGATGCCGTCATCGTGATTTCCACAGACGAACAAACGGACAGACGGACATCGCTATATCAACTCCGGTTGTTATAAGGATCACAAATATATATGTTTTATGGGGTCCAAAATTTTTTTTCTAGTTATTATAAATGGAATGACAAACTTATATATACCCTCTGCACACTTGCAGTGCACTGGAGTGGAGGGTATAGTGAAAACTGAGATCGAAAAAAAAATTTGCTTTATTCGAAAAGGAGAAGAAAATGAGAAAATATATTTATAATTGTTATCATTGAATTTCTTTGAAGATTACTAATAAAACTTTGTTTTAATGGCTACAATACACAGTTAAACATATGTAAATTGAATATATCCTAGGGTCATTTAAAGATTTACCCATGAAATAAAAATTTTATTTTTATTACAGGATTTTATAATTGAAATTTATTCTTTTAAAAATTATATGCTACATTTGTAAAATGTATCTCAGATTTATTCAAATGACATATTTATGACATATTTGTGCCCGAATAAATGCATAACAAACAAACTTAATTTACATAGCATACTTTTAGGATTGTTAAATTTAATACAAAAACTGCATACATCTTGGGTGCTATATGTTTTGCTCCCTCAAGAAAAAATTGAATAAATTACTTTTTAGCAAAAGTAACTAACTACATTACGTGTACACATGTAGAAAACATTTTTTCTAGCCCTAAAGCATATGAGTACATAAGCCTCTTCAGCAAGACACAAGTTTTCAGTGACAAAGTGTGAAAGTCTAACAATCTTCTTCAACATAAATAATAATATACAAATGAATTTCAACTAGAAAACTAAACAAAGTTAATGCATTTTTTAGCTGCTGGGGGTACCAGCAACTTTTACAAGCGCAAAACTACAGAGAAGTGTAGTAAGAAGAACAAACTAAAACATTTTAGAGAAATAAAGTTTAAAAACTGTTATTAACAAGTTGTATGCAATGGCTCCAAAAATTTTCAGGTAATTGGATAGACTGAAAACGGTAAAAAGTAAAAATATTTGTTGAAAGTTTTGGATTTGGGTGCAAAAAGATAATTATGCTTCAACTTATAAACGATAATTTTAGTTAATATTCCGCCAAAGCAAAAGAAACTGTTAAACATAATTTTTCTTTAAAATTATTACGGAACCTTGAAAGTTTTGAATTATGTTACAGGGTGGAATCCAAAAGATGACGTTTTAAGTAACACATCTTTTAAGAATGTTTTGTTAACGAGTCTTATTAATGTTGTTTTTAGCGATGTAAAAAATAACTCTCAGCCAAAAATTGGATTAAAATCGTGAAGTTTTTCATGTGATGATTAACTGCGATATTCGACTGGCTTCGACTTTTTGTAATGAAGTACCACCCACATTCGTGGCCTTCGTTGGAGGTCCAAGATTGGTAATTTGGCGAGAAAATATAGACGATGTGAGTGAGGCCTTATTACACGACCGTCATGGGACTTATCGTAAGACTGATATATTATCCAATCATCATATAAGTCATGCGCCAGAATTAGTAACAATATATGTAATGGATAACCCAAGCACACATAACGAAATACAAGAAATGATGGCGAAAACGAAAGCAAACAAAGTGCCTTAAAAATATAAAATGTAGTTTTCTCGAACACTACTCGGGGGGTGTAATTTTTTTTATTATTATTAACCAAAACTCAGGGATGCCCCCTGCAAATACAGTGCATTTTGTTGATTTCAATAAAATGGGTTATGGGAAGGAGGAAAGTGGGAATAGTGTTTGTGGGTATTTCTCTTAAATTTTATAAGATTAAAACTGTCCGGAAAGACTTGTTTGAGGAGTTTATTCCTCACATGCTTAGCTCGACTGATAAACGAATTACCTCTGTAATGCGTTGTGTGGTTAGCTTGACAAAAGAGTGCAAACGGAGTCGATCAACTAAAAAAGTGGGCAGAGTGAACTTGATATTTGTTCGCAAATCTCATAAGAACCATTTCTCATGGTAGTATCTACAGAACAGTGTTACATAGCCCCGTTTCGATGATGTTCCAACGAGTCAATAGAGTTGTATACCCTACTGTCGTTAATGAGCATCAATTCCCCGCTTTGCACATGGTCCAGTAGCTGCAAAATTAACTTTGAAGATCTTGCTTCTATCTTCAATTCTATTTTCGGTCGGATGTAAGATGTACAGATCTTATGGAGATTTTCGGCCCCCTGGAAAAACATGTTCGTTTCAACGGACATCACATTGAATTCTTCTGCCCAGAACATCAAGAGTATCAAATTCCGCAATACACAAACCGCCCATATATACAGATGTTATTGTTGATACCAAAGTCCTATGAGTCAAGAAATAAGATTGAGTCTTCTGCGCATTAAAATAACTCTATTCGCTTTACCCCACTCAGAGATTTATTAACAATCTAATTGTGTTATGGTGGTATAGTGCAGAGTGAATTCCAAACAAGCATTATATTTCCTACTCTCAAGAATGGATATAAGAACATGCCAGGAAACTACAGAGGCACTTCTTTTATGAATTGCATTGTGAAATATTGATAGGAATTCTAAATGAAATATAAATTTGTTGAGAAATATCAAGTAATAAACAAGTAAGAGTGTTAAATTCTTTGATACCCTCCGCATGGGATGTAATTACTATAATATCTGGACTTGTTGAAAAGTAAAAAATTTGCCAAACTTAATACATACTAAATTACTACAACAAACACACTAAATCTTTTTGGAGGTGTGTCCAAATTTTAGGCCATATCTTGCCACAATCATGCCCGATTACTACAACAAACACACTAAATCTTTAAAGTTTTTAGAGGTGTGTCCAAATTTTAGGCCATATCTTGGCACAATCATGCCCGATTTACCTCATTTTAAATACCCATCTGACCGAAACAATGACAAACAATACTATCCTTGGTTTACCAAGATAAATCGTTTATTTTATGAATGATTGTGAATTCAATAGATAGACACCAAGACAGACAAACAGATGGACAGACTGACAAACGGACCTCACGATATCAACTCGAGCTGTTATCTATAATATTAATAGGCTAGGCAATTTCTTGTGACCGATGTAAGTTTCACAGTATTACGCCGATTTTGACAAAAAATTTATCATTTGAAAGGAATTTATTTTTAGCTGTGAACCAGAATTACAGATTTTCATCGTCTGGAACTTGTTTTTGGAGTTATGATCGTTTAAAGTTGCTACTAACACATGCATAACACAATGCTATGTGTGTGTTACACACACATTACACAATGCTATGTGTGTGTTTATTAAATTTGTTAATGTTCGTGTTAATGTGTTGAATTTGTTTTCTTCATTTAAAATGCGATGAATTGTAAAGCATACCTTTAGGGTCGTTATTAAATCAAAAAATTTAATTTCCTAGAATTTGCACTCGAATTTCAAGCGCTGGAATCTGCTAGTAATAATAATTATGCTTTATAGGATCGCAAATTCTTTTCCTGATGCGTTACAAATGGAATGACAAACTGCACAGTGGTGGGGAGGGTATAATGATCAGATTAGTTTTAGGAGAAACTCCTTAACTGTACACACTGTTCTCTATCGGTCAAAAGTATTTGCCATTCCTCCTGCTTGAATTTGAAATGTCCATATATCAAATTTAAAATATATATTCTTTATTATTTACCTTTACGATTTATATAAATACTATTACATAAACTACACTCTATAAATTTTAGATTCATCAATGTAACCACCTCCATTTCATTTAATTTCACAACATAGTCTTGGCATCCTTTGAATCAATTTTTATAAAGTTTCTGCAGTGATCTAATTCCATGCTACCTGTATTATATTCCACATATCTTCCTTAGATGTAGGACAGGTAGTTTGAACCTTCCTGTCCAATTCATTCCACAGTAACTATATAGGATTGAGGTCAGGCGACTGTGGTGGCCATTCCACAACTTTACAGATTCCAGCTACTTCCTAGATCTGTAAATACTACCTACAAATTTTTTTTATTTGTTTTGATCATTATCTTGCTGTGATGTGAGTTTCCGACCCACAATTCTTAATCCAGCGACTATGGCACGATCTCTCAAGATAGTTTTGTACTGGGTTTTATTGGGTATTCCTTCCATTCTGAATAACTAGGCAAAATTTTCTCCAGAAAAGTAACCCCAAGCTACTATGGAACCTTCTCCGTGTTTGACTCGCAAAAACTCGCCGCTTACTTCAAACTTCTCTTCAACTGGGGGGCGAGTCTCAATTTAAAAATAAATTTCACGATGTTCATGACGTTTTAGGGGGTGGTTTGTCCTTACATCAACTTAATACACCGACTATTTGTATTTGCTGATGATATTTTCCTCGAATCCGATAATATAAACATCCTTTAACTGATGATAAATAAACTTGTTATATAGCGAGACGTGAAACATGAAGGTAAACCTGAATCAATTTGCAATTATGGCACTAAGGAGTGGAGGAGTTCTATCAATTAGAGAAGTGTCATCTTAAACAAAAATTTAATAGATATTATATCTGAACATTGTTGCTGAGGGGATTTTCTTACTCCACTTGGATTTAAGTAACAAGTCTTTTTTTTTTCATCATATTTATTTATTGGATCTTCACAAAATTTAAGTGAACTAACAATAAGAATTCAAATCTTAAAATTAAATATTGACATTAAATCCAGCCAGTGCCAGACAAAACTTCAAGGGCTCAGCGATTAAATGTGATCAGGAGCATTTATAGCAATTTTATTGTACCAAGTCTGCCGTGTCCAGTCTTCTAAATCGTAGATGGCCACGATTATTTAATAAATTCCGAGCAGGTGTATTAGGGTGTGTTTCAAGTCTTTTCATATATCTTCCGCAGTATTTTTTGATCTCACTTTTGATAAGTGGGACGTACAGATCCTTATGTATGTTAGAATTTCTCACGTACCAGGGTGCATTTGTGATCAGTCTTAATAGTCTGTTTTGCCTTCTTTGTATTTTTTCAACATTGGAAGCCGAGGCAGTTCCCCATAGCTGAATACCATAGCTCCATATGGGTTTTATAATCGAGTTGTAAATCTGTAATTTACAGTTTAAGCTAAGTTTAGAGTTTCTACCTATAACCCATGTTAGTTGTACAGTTTTCAATTTCATTTGGGTAATTTTAGCATCTAAATATATGAGTTTTCCATGTAATTCGACGGTCAAGATGAATGCCCAGATATTTAACATGTGTGTTCTGGGGTATATTATGATCATTAATACGAGCTGTTGGACAAGATTCCCTTCGTAAGGTAAACGTAATATGAATGCATTTTTGTTCATTTACTTAAATTTTCCATTTCTCTTACCAAGCTTCTAACTTAGAGATGTTAGTTTGTAATCTTTGAGACGCTATTGTTGGGTTCTCATAAACACTTAAGATTGCCGTGTCATCAGCAAAAGTAGAAGTGTGGGTATAAACATTTGTTGGTAAATCTGAAGTATAGAGTAAATACAATAATGGCCCCAAAATACTGCCCTGTGGAACTCCGGCATTTATATTTTGTGGGGTGCTTATAAAACCATTTTCTTTAACAGTAAACTGCCTGCCTTTGATGTAGCTTTCTAAGAGGTTGTGTGTATTGGGCGGTAGCAAGCGTTTAATCTTAAAGAGTAAACCCTCATGCCAAACTTTGTCAAATGCTTGTGAAACATCTTTTCTTCAAAAGCCTTTCTGATAACAGTAACCAGCCTGTGTACTTGCTCAATGGTGCTGTGCTGTTTTCTAAACCTGAACTGGTGGTCTGGTATTGAATTGTTATGTTGGACGGCTAAGGTTAATTTATCCACGAAGAATTTTTCAAACAGCTTTGACATGTTCAACAAAGGACTGATTGGTCTATACGAGTCGACTTTTGTATTATCTTTGCCCGGCTTGGCTATCATTGTGACAAGGGAAACTTTCCATTCTGAGGGATAATATTCAAGACGTAAAATAGCATTGAAAATATAAAGAATTATTATCAAAGCCACCCGGGGTAATTCTAAAAGCATCTTATTACTAATTTTATCGATCCGTGGTGCTTTTTTTGGATTTAAGTCAACAATTGCCCTTTCGACCTCTTGCATTTTAAATCTGATTGGGTTAGCTGTTTCGTTCTGGGGTATAAGAGTTGGCAACTCTACTATATTTTGTGAAATGTTAGGGGTGAACACATTTTTTAAGTGTTCTACAAACAACTCTCCTTTTTCAGAATCCTTGCGAGCCCATTCCCCATTTGGCTTTCGCAATGGAGGCTTACTTATGGCTGGTCTATTTAGACATTTTGTAGCACGCCATAATGAGTAGTCAGTGTTTGGGGTAGAGTCCAAACTTTCAAGGTATGCATTTAGTGATGCGATTTTCTTAGATTGTAGCAGTCTCTGTAGATTTTTTGTAGATTCCCTCAATTGTGCTTTAAGTTGTGGAGATCTGTGTCGTTGCCACTCTCTTCGGAGTCTACGCTTTTCATTCAGTAGTTGTTCGACATCTGCAGATGAAATAGTATATGGTATGGTGTGTCGCGAGGGTTTAGTGGCGAGTTGCGCAGCTGTTTTAAGATTTAATTCAAGATTTTTGATGGAGAGGTCGATATCGTTAGGTGTTCTTAGCGGAATATTTTCTGTACAGTGGGTACTAATAAATTTTTTATATTTTAACCAGTTTGTTATTCCGGAACTCGGAACTAGGGTTCAAAATGGTAAGAATTGTGGGAGTGTGGTCAGATGAGAGTTCCAGTGATGATTCTACTTGTACAAGTTGTCCGGACACCCCCTTTGATAAACAGAAGTCTATTAGATCTGGTATTTTTTGCCGATCAGTCGGCCAGTAAGTGGGTTCTCCTCCGGAAATAACTTCCATGCTCAATTTTGAAATAGTTTCAAATAATACACGACCTTTTGGGGTAATCAGCCTCGATCCCCAAAAAGGATGCTTGGCATTATAGTCGCCAGCTGCCAGAAAGCGTGGTCCCAGAGATTTAAAGAAATGTGTATATTTTTCCGCTGTTATTGTGAATCTCGGTGGTGAATAAATTGATGAGATCACCAGGTCCCTGCCAAAATCTTCGAGACACACCGATGTCGCTTGAAGATAGTCTTCACGAAGTTCTGGCATTACATAGTGTTTCATTCGAGATTTAATGAGAATCGCCGAGCCTCCACATGCTCTGTTCCTCGGGTCTTTTGTGTCATACAAAGTATATCCGTGTATTGCGAATATACTTCTTGGTGTTAAATGAGTCTGAGAAACAAGCATTAAATCTATTTGTTTGTTTCTGAGAAAGTATTCAAGCTCGTTTTTATGTTGGCGTATGCCGTTTGCGTTCCAAATGTAACAAGTCTGATAAGAATAAAGAGTGCGATCGATATGTAATAGTAGTTTTTATTTAAAATTTTTTTTTATATAATTGAAATTATATAAAAGCTTACAAAATATATCACTTTTATATGTTAGTTCGACTTAATACTTATGAACTTACGGACAATACCCGAATATCCCCCATGAGGAATTCTATAGTGGTTGGTATAACTTTTTTGGAACAGGTAATCCATATCTGTTTAAAATTTTCCTCATATAGGAATTCCTTTTTGTGCTCTTAAACTCCATTTTCACAAGAGTCCAAGATCTCTCCACTGGCCTAAGTTCCGGAAAGTTTGGAGGATTTACCTCCTATGGTATAAACATTACTGTTATTGTATCACTCAAGAGCTTTCTTACCATAGCGACAGGATACCAATTCGGGCCAAAAATATTTGAACATGTTTGGCATATGAAAGGAAGTTGTCTTATTTCCAAACATGCCCTAATATAAATTTTGGTATTCCTAAAGTCCGTAGTAATGAAAGACTTGATTCTTCTGCCGCAACTGCATATTGCTTGCCATCCAGGAATATTTTTTGGAAATTTCATCTGCTTTTGGATCCTTAACTTATACTCGATATTTCCTCGAGCATTACCAACATACAAATTTTGACCCGGGAGTTGCAAAAAATCTGTCATTTTATAAGTTTCGATGTCCATTATGCAGCAGGATTGTTGTTTTAAGAAACATGATTTCAATTTTCATGCTCTGCTTTTGGCCTCTAAATTTTTAGCAGCGTTCCCGTCTGGAACTTTTTGGACTGTGTATATATTCCGAGCACTAAGCTAACTGGGCTGCTTTTCTACCGAATGTGTTGAAAGTTCTTTTCAATATGCTTCCTTGTTTCTTGGCCTTATAATTCTTTCTTCCCGAACCAGGATTTCGATCAATTGTGAAATTCACCTGATACTTTTTAATAACATTGGAAACAGTTTGGAGGCAGACCTTTGATTCTTTGGCCCAATTTATGGACCAAATTAGATTTTGTAGAAAATATTTAATAATTTTAGCACGTACTTCCATTTCGTCACTCATTTTAATGAAACTAATGATAAATAAACCAAGGCTCAGAAAATACACACATCAAACAAACAATGTTCTGTTCTAAAGCAGCCAATATATATTTTTATTTCCATATCAATTACGTGTGTTTCTAAATTTTGTACGGTGCCAAACACAATCATGACTGTGTTTCTTTTTAATATTTCGTTATCTACACGAACATTTTTCTATCACGTATTTTTTGTTTCGAACACACATAAACCACACGAGTGTAGCTTTATTTTAAGTTCGTTTTCTTGCAGGTGTACTGCTAAAAAACCAGAGCATGTTCTTCATCGCGTACATCTAAAATTTGAAACATTATCCACTCGCGATCGGAAAAAACCGAAATTAAGTCATAAACGACATATAAAATTTCTCTGTTTTCTATTTCATTACTATCTTTTTATTTTTTATTTTTATTATTATGTTTTTATTTTTATTGTTTATAACTGCTAATGAATTATTTTAGATTTTTTTAATAAATCTGCTTGAAACAATTGTTGTTATTATAGGGGTGTTTCAGATTTTTCCGATCGCGAGTGGATAATGTTTTAATTTTTAGATGTACACGTTGAAGAGCATGTTTAGCTATGTCTCTATAGTAAGCTATATTTGACTTGTTTCCAGATTTAAATAGAAACCGAACTAACATTTCTCTAAAACAACTTATCGTAAAATTTTGATTTAATACGTTGATGGTTGTGGTCACCGTAGGGCACGTAGCGCCACCGTGTTGCAACCTGTATGTCATCTATATTTTCAAACAAGAAATCATTGATCATGGTGCGGTACTAATCTCTATTGACCTTAACGCTAGCTCCGGCTTCATTTTTGAAGAAATAAGGCCTGAAGATGCCACCAGTGTGTAAATCGTAGGATCTGTTATAGATTGGTCTCACACCACGTGCGGCAATTATGTTTATTAATAAGCCCGTTAAGTCAAAAATGAGCTGAACACAATTTTGCGATAAAACATCGGGCAGCCAACCACTGCTCTAGAGCCCAATCGGCGAAAGAACGATGAATATAAATTTCCAGTGGCTTTAATTCCTGCACCAGCTGCATCTCTTATGAAAGTGGGAAAAATCTTTGGGCAAAATTTTCCACATAGTGAACGGACAGAGTCCCAATCCCTGCGGCCGACGATGAGTCGATAAATTGGGATCTTCTTCCATACTTTCGTTTACAGCGTCTAATTTCTCTTCAGTACGCACATTCCTTCGACGTGTTGGTACTGCGGCATCATTTAGAAAGTACGAGGTATGAAATCTGACCACAGTTCAACGAATGGCTCGCTCACTTTGCTGGTTTTCAAAGTAAATTTTGGATAGTTTCATAGTGTTGTTCAAGCTTGGATCTATTCACGATGATTTGTCAGAGTATACTGATCATAAATGTCAAGTTCTATCTAATCAAAAAAAAAATATACCATTTAGTAGTTGCAGTTTTAGTAAAAAAAAACTGATCTTCAGGTATTGTGGAGTAGATTTAATAACTAAAATTTATAAAACAAAGAATTTTATCAGAAAAATCATAATGTTGAGGAACTTGCAAAGATATGTTTTTGTTCCGTGGGCCACATAGAAAGTCCAATAACAATGATTTATTTGTCTTTAATATGGAAAATCTTATGAAATAATTAAAATTCTGGTCACTATGTTTTTGCAAAAGACCGCAATTTCCAAATTTTATAACATTTTAATATTTACATTTTAATAATAAAAAAAATTAAATCCTATAATGCCCTTAATATTTATTTGCAGCAGATGAGAAGAGTAAATTTACTACATTCACTTGCATACATTTTGAATATATTTACAACCTCTTGTCTAATACGTACTTGTATTCATCCGTCAACATTTTATGTAATTTAATACATAATATTAAGTACCAAATCTCCATGACACCATTAAACAAACAAATAATCGCCATAGACGAACGTTGCTTTTCTATTTTAAATATTTAGAGCTTACGTAGGCTTGGAGAGGCCACAGAAAATTATTATTCATGACGTTCTCAACATTTAGCCTACTTGTTAAAAAAAATAAAAACAATTTGAAATGCAAATACTTTAAGGATACTTCAATACAAGTAACTATGTTACGAAATCAAATTATATAGAAAACAATAACAACATTAACCGTTTTAACACCCTATACCACCCTGTGATTTTGCTCTAATGTCTAGCAAACTTTTGTTGGCTCCACAAATTATGTAAATCATTACAAAATTCATCTTAACGATAAAATGGCAGTCAATAAGAAAAAAATGTATTAACAAATTATGAGGTTGACTTCTCATAAAACCCTGAAAGATCATTTTAACGTCAAAAGTGTGAATGAATGATTTGTTCTCCCTTGCCATTCCACATATACTAACTAGAAAAAGTAGCAGTACACTTAAAGATGCAAATTTTAAATATTAATAAGGATTTCAATAAAATATTTTGAATTACGACACATGGGGAATTTTACATGTTTTTCAAAAAAATTACGGAACGTTAGGACTATATGGCAACTATAAGTACATTTCGTACATTTATAATTAGGAGAATCCCACAAATTATGCAACGACATTCAAGTCTGTTACATCGACTGTGAGGAATCAATTGTGTATCACAAAGTGGGTCAAACCATGTACAAGGAGAGAAAGAGGATGAACAGAAAGAAATTCTTGAATAGAATGTATAAAAAGAGGTAAGGCATAAATTTTTCCCATAAATTGGAGCGTACCTCAATTCAATAGAGAAGGGTTGAATTATATTCGTCCAATTTTTGTTACATTACATCCAACTAGAGTAGGCCCAAGTAAGGTAGTGGATTACGTGCGGTTAAGAGTAGTGGGAAATAGCATTCGCCAGTGGGTTGGATTACATTCAATCCCAGCATAGGAAACAGGTAATTCACGAGTTCAAGGGCCGATTTTATCTCAAGAGGAGAACCAACATAATGGCCGACAGATGGACAAAAGATGCCCGATCTAATCGATTTTGGAGTAACGAAGAACATTGCGAGAGAACTTATAAATGCTGAATCCTCATTGGAACTCTAAGCAGATCACACACCAGTTATTGTTACCATTTCTAACCTCCGAGAAATTGTGCCCCCGAATGGTAGTTTATCGCCAACAAGTATTATAGATTGGTTAAAGTATAGAAAGTTTCTCAGTACCCTGTACGGATAGGTTACCACTAAAAACACCAGATGATATTGACTTGGCTATTATTAACTTTGAACAAAACCTCAAAATATCTTCTCAACTTGTTGCGAAACTCGCCGATGCAGAGGGCAGTACAGAACTTCTTCGGTAGATGTCGAGCGGCTATTAAATGAAAAAAGAAGAATTCGAAGAGAGTGGCAACTGTACAGATCTCCTCAACTTAAGCAACAATTGACAGCATGTATGTACATCAAATTTAAGAAAGTTGCTTGAAACCCAGAGACATGATATATTAAACAGATATCTCGAAAAATTAGATCCGACTTCAAGAACTGATTACTCGTTGCACGCTCGTTTTTATTACACAAACTACCCTTGGAAGGTTAGTTACACTGATCCATTAATTCTAGTTTAAGAAAACAACTGTTAATTTTCATATATTTTCATATAAAGGGTCCGCCAAATAATTTTTTTTTTGAATATGCTGTAAAAAAGAACTACTGAATATTATCTCAAATTTCTTTTTTTTATTTGGAAGTACAATCCTTCCGGTTAATAATGGAAAATAATTTCATTCAAATGGCTGCCTCGGCTGGCCATGCAGTAGCCTACACGATCGGTCCAATTTTTAAGCACATTATCGATGGTGAGCAGCTGTATTTCACCAACGGCTTCACGAAAATTGTCCTTTAAAGCGTCAATTGTCTCTGGCTTGTTAGCGTAACACTTATCTTTGAGGGCACCCCACAAATAATAGTCCAACGGTGTCAAATCGCAGCTCCGAGGTGGCCAAACGACATCAGCTCTGCGGCTGATAATGGGATCTTCAAAAACAGGGCGCAAAACATCGAGTGTAGATTCGGCTGTATGGCACGTAGCGCCGTCCTCTTGAAACCGAATGTTGCCAATATCCTCCTCTTCAATTTTTGTGAACAAAAATTCGTTCAACATGGCCCGATAACGATCGCCATTGACTGTAACGGCCACTCCTTGGTCATTTTCGAAGAAAAATGGCCCAATTATGCCTCTGGACCAAAATCCTCACCAAACAGTGACTCCTTTTGGGTGTATCGGCTTTTCAATGTATGCGTGCGGGTTTTCTGTGCCCCAAATGCGACAATTTTGCTTGTTTACATACCCGCCAAGATCCAAATGAGCTTCAAAATCGGCATCTTCTGTAAGTCGATCGCAGGCCCACTTAGCGAAGCGAAAACGCATTGGATGGTCAGTTGGCTTCAACTCCTGAACCAATTGGACTTTGTATGGCGTCATACCAAGGTCTTTATGCAAAATTCGTCTCAATGATGCCTCCGAAATGTTCAATTCTTGAGAACGACGGTGAATTGATGTTGATGGCGCTTCACGCACACTTTCTGCCACAGCAGCAATATTCTCGGGTGTACGCACTGTTTTTGGCTTTTCACGCTTTGGTTTATCAATGAGGATGCCAGTTTCTATCACTTTTTTCACAAGATAACGAACATACGGAGCTGACGGTGCTTCTCTTCTTCCAAAATCCGGACGCAATTTTCGCACACATTCTGAAACATTACCATGATTTTCAAAGTAATGTCGCAATATTTCCCAGCGCTGTTCAAGCGTATACACAACCATGTTCGTTCATCGGAAAGATAAAACTAATTATCAGTCAAATCAGACATGAGCTAAGTGTTACCATTCACGAAATAAGCACTAGTTGAAAAAAAAAACATTAGATGGCGGACCCTTTATTTCATACATATATGTAAACCTAGTTTTCCCCTTAATGATGAACTATTATAATTTTAATTTTATAATTAAAGTAAGTTTACATTACTAAGTAATGTCAATAGAAATTGAATTATAATATGTATGTTGGATACTAGGGTAAACATATGCGAATGCTATGTTATTCATTTAATAAATGTTAAAAATGGTAAAACTCAACTACTGTTAACAGCACACCATATAGTTCGCTGTGGTGAGAAACTTAGTCACCACTACTGTATTGAGCTTTACCATAGACATCAATAGCTTACGTGGTCAAGAGACCGTATAAAAGGCAGTGTGCTAACAAGAAAAAGTTAGTTCGCCAGTGGACAGCCACACGGTAAGATCGTATTGAACTGAAAGGTCGGGTCTCCATCATCAGTTCAATACAACTTACTAATTGCCATGGTAGAGTGCCTCAAGATTGAAAGTTTGTTCTACAGCATCAATTCAGTGAATTTTATCGGGAGCATAGACTTGGACAACTAGTGACTCAACAACATAGTCTGGATCAATCGACAGCTTCTGGGTGTCCATCATTGATTGAACCAGACTTGTTGTTTTGCAAAGGGGACCATCACTATCGGTTAGGGAGTTCTTACATCCTCAAGCAGGTGATATTTACCTTTTGATAGAGCCTGACGTTCAGCAACTCCACAGCACAGTCTGGATCAATCGACAGTTTCTGGGTGTCCATCATTGGTTGAACCAGACGGGCTGTTTTTCTCAGGGGAAAGTCAGTGTCGGGTAGGGAGTTCATACATCCTCAACCAGGTGACCTCTACCCTCTGCTAGAGTCTGACTATACGAGTCATCCTCAAAAGAATAAATAGTGCGTGTTTTATTTGCCGTCGGTAAAAAAATAAAATTTGTGTAACGAACCCTGGGCATGCTGAGGTTGCCCCAGCATAGTTCGGAAAACGTCTCGTTACAGGGTATACTCTATAAAATTAAAACGTTGCTGCCCCCAAACTTTCATAAACTAATGGAAAGCTATATAATTTACAGGAAATTCTCAATAAAGGGGAGCAACTTTACAAGCACCCATCAGGATATAAAAGCTGGTGTTCTACTGGGCAGTATTCTGGGTCCGCTCCTATACATCCTTTATACAGCGGACATGCCAACTAATGAAAACACGATTACTTCAACCTTTGCAGATGACACGGCAATTTTGGTTATTCATGAGGATCCCTCAACAGCATTTACCCAGGTGGAATAAATAATAAAAATGTATCCACGTTAGTTTTACGCTCAAGAGAGAATCATGTCCTCAAATCTGAAATAACACAACATTCTCATGTAAAATATTTGGAATTCATCTTGACGACCGTCTTACTTGCAGCAAACACATAGAATCAAAATTAACACAAATAAAACTAAAATTAGTTTTTTTTTTTTTTAATTAATCAACACTCAGGGGATGCCCCCTGCAGTGCATTGTGTTGATCTCAGGAAAATAGGTTAAGGATGAAAGAGGGAGTAGTTCATTTTTTTTTGCAGCGACAGACCAAAGCCTCTGGTGGGAATCGAACCCACGACCCCCGCATGATAGGCGAGCGCGCTACCTGCTCACCTACCGGGGCGTTTAGTTCAACTTACTTGGCTAATTGACAGAAATTCAAATCTAAGCCTTGATTGCAAGTTATTGATATATAATTCAATCATGAAACCCATTTGGTGCTACGGCACACAGTTATGGGGAACCGCTTCACCTTCTAATATAGAGAATATACAAAGATGCAAAAATAAGATCCTAAAGTTGATTACCTGCGCCCCATGGTATGTGAGAAACTCACAATTGCATAGAGAATTAAACGTACCCCTAGTTAAAGTCAAAATTATGAAAAACTGTTCAAGCTACTTGAAAAAACTACAAACTCACCGGAATCTCTTAGCACGTGACCTTCTCATCAATCGCATCCACCAACGCCTAAGAAGCAGAGAGACTGCAGATATCATAATAAATGCTTGAGGTTATCTAAGCCAATGAATATTTATTTATTTCGAATTTATGTAGAAACATTAAAATTTTCCTGGCACTGGTCAGATAGAATAAGTTTAGTATTAATTATAGGATTTGAATAATTATTGTTAGTTCACTATGCGAAGATCCAAAAATAATAAATGCATGAGGAAAAAAGGGCAAGAGATTAGGACCGGATTACATCCATCCGACAGAAGCATAGAGTCGCTAGACTAGGGAAAACCATCAATACCCGCTAAACCAGCAAACCATCAGAACTCGCGAAACCAGCAACAAAAATGTATAATTGAATATATTTTATCATCCCCAATAAATATACAATTACACCGTGCCAGTGAGACAAAGAAGTGCCCGTAGTGTCGAGAATATTGCTGCCGCTGAGTCTTCAGTTGAAGAAAGCCCAAATGTGTCTCTCACACGTCGTTCTCAAGCGTTGGGCACATCTGTGACGTCGTTGCGGCGAATTTTGCGAAAATATCTTGGCCTTCATCCTTACAAGATCAAATTGACGCAAGAACTGAAGCCGCTTGACCACCAGAAGCGTCGTATGTTCGTGAATTGGGCTGAGCAACAACTTGAAAATGATTCGGATTTTCATCGAAAAATCATCTTCAGCGATGAGGCTCATTTCTGGCTGAATGGCTTCGTCAATAAACAAAATATGCGTTATTGGTCAGACAGCAATCCACACGTACTCCATGAGTCATCATTGCATCCTGAAAAAATTACGGTTTGGTGCGGTTTATGGGCCGGCGGCGTCATTGGGCCGTACTTCTTCCGTGATGATCAAGACCGGCACGTTACTGTGAATGGAAATCACTACCGTTCAATGATAAACGAATATTTTTGGCCACAATTGGATGATGTGGACTTGGAGGACATGTGGTTCCAACAGGACGGCGCCACAAGCCACACAGCGAATGTCACAATCAATTTATTGGAAACCAAGTTTGGAGAACGTGTTATCTCACGAAATGGTCCAGTCGATTGGCCGCCTCGGTCGTGCGATTTGACGACGTTGGAGTATTTCCTGTAGGGCTACGTCAAGTCTATGGTCTATGCCAACAAGCCAGCGACGATTGATGAACTTCGTACGAATATCGAATGTAAAATTGCAGCAGTATCGGCCGATTTATGCTTGAAAACCGTCGAAAATTGGGTTCAGCGTCTGGACTTGTACAAGCGCGCCCGTGATGCCCATGCAAAAGAGATCGATTTCCATACATAATGGCATCGAACGTGCTTTCACAGGAATAAAGAATTTCATTGATATTCAAAACCGTTTTTGTTTTATTTAAAAAAACTTTTGTAGCGCTATTATGGAAAACCCCTTTACAATAAATTTAGTGCAAGGACCTTGGGGCAGCTGTGTTATTTCATCTTTAAACCCGGATCAACCTGAAGCCCCTTACCAGATTATATTCTAGTGGTAGACAAACTTGTTTGTATACAATTGATTTGACTTAAATATATTCCTTTTGGAAATTATTTTGTCAAAATAATTTATTTTGCTTATTCCTTCGATTAATTATACATTATACAGATTATACATTATACAGATTATACATTTCTTAACGAAATATGTCTGCCTCTTTTTATTAGCTAATCCAGTCCAGAGATATAGTGGTCATTGCAAGATGCCTCTTTTGTGAGGAATTCCTTCAGATCAGCTAGAGCAGTTTTTAAAATTATTATTTTTAGAAATAAAAAATGTTAAATTAGAACTAAAGGTTACCATAATATCAAATATCTCTCCAGGGTAATTTGATTGGCTGCATTCGAATCTGTAATTGTTTTTTTTTTCTCAATCACGTCAGGTTTTCGAGATACAACAAAATGTTTTTATTCGTTTTTTACATAAAAAATCATTAGTTTATTTAAAAATCAATGAATTTTCAAAAGTGAATGGCGTTATTTGAACGTCGTTTGTATTTTGTTGGTTCGGTTTCACGTATTAGAGTCCAGCAATAGTCTCCCAGCATTCTTTTGTCCCAAAATCCTTGATAATTTCTTTCAATTTTTATTAAATCTTGGTGAGCACGCTCCCCTTGTCCGTCGCTCACCGCACCTAGGTTTTGAAAAATCTAAATGCGAATGAAGAAATTGCATTTTGAGTGACATTCGTGCTCCTAATTCGTGATAATTTTTCAATAATTCCGCAACAATTTGTCCGTAGTTTTCACTTCTATTGTTTCCAAGAAAACTGTCCACGATGCTCTTGAAAGATTTCCAGGCTGCGTATTCTTTCCCCAATAAACAATGTGAAAAATTGTCATCATTTAATAGCTTCCTGATCTTAGGGCCGACAAATATGCTTTCTTTTATGTTAGCGAATGTAATTTTAGGAAAAACCATTAAGAAATATTTAAATGTTGTACCATCTTTGTCCAGAGCCTTGACAAAGTCCTTAGCAAGGCCCAATTTTATGTGCAGCGATGGAAGAACAACGGTATTTGGATCAATGATTTTTTTGAAATGTTTTGTTTTCCTGGTGAATACTCAATTCTTTTTGGCCACTCTGTTCTGACGTAATGATGACATGTAGCGCGACTATCCCATAAGGAAACAACATACCTTGAATACCAGTCAACAAACCAATGACCTGAAACAGATTAATTTACGGTTATTTACGATGGTCTCTACTATATATACAAAGAAATTTAAATCACTCACTTCTTAAGGTCACCACAGATCTTCCATTAATGATCGTTGTTTTGAGTAATGTCAAAATTTCAGTCATTGATTCGTAATTTTCCTTTATATTAATGGCATGAGCAGTTGTTATGGATGGTTTTTCATTCCCATTATGCAACAGAAGAGTCTTTAAACTGTACTTAGAGCTTTCGATAAATAATCTCCATTCAGTTTTGTCATATGGCTGGTTCATTTTTTGAAATAAACCATCAACATCAGTGCAGTATAGAATAGAGTGTTTCTTTTCAAAATATGTAGCCAATTCCAAGCTTCTATCTCTACAGATTATTACTTTTGTCCCAACTGCAAGATGTTTCCACTCCTTCAAGCGTGAAGCTAGTAATTCTGCGTCTTGCTTCGTTAAATGTAAATCCCGAATTAGATCATTCAGCTCAGCTTGAGTCACTAAATGGCGTTCATCATCGGCCTCATACAAACTACGACTGCTGGTGAAAGATGTTTCGGACTCATTGCTCGTAGCACTGGGAATGACTGGTAATGGATCATTTGGTGGACGTTGAACTGGTTTGGAAACCGATGGGATATTCGCGTAAGTAGTATTGTTAAACAGAAATAACAACCGGTTCGGTTCTCCAAAGTACTGGAATTGAAAAATCGAAATAGATCTTCTTGCCATTTGACCACTTGTATAAAACAGGTCTGCAACTATTGCAAAACATTGTCGGTGTCCACGGTTTGTGCAAGTGTCTGACAGAAAAACTAGAATAATGTAAATATGCATATTTTAATGATATTAATAGGCTAGGCGATTTCCGATGGTTTGTTCTACCATTTTATACCGATTTTAACCAAACTTATATTATTTGATAGATATTTCTTTTCAGCTGTTCACCAGATTTACAGATTTTTAAATTTTGTCCTTTATTTTGAGTAAATTGCATTTAAAGTTGCTACTAACACGTACATAAAATTATACATATGCTATGTGTGTTTTATTAAATTTGATAATGTGTTTGTTAATGAGTTTGTATTCTTCATTCACAATTATAATAAACCATAGAAGTGTTGGTTTGTGAATTGGCTAAGTTTAAAAATAAAGTTGCCTAGAAATTGCACTCGAATTTCGAGTGCTGGAATCTACTAGTTTTAACGATTCTGATATTGCATATCCTTTTTTCCAGCCAAATATTCACCACACACAAAGCAAAAATAGCTGGAATCAGTGACATATGATCTTCGTGACATGCTTAAACGCTACTATTATGAAGATTAAGAAGGAATGTGGGCTTCTGTCAAACTAATAATTTTGAAATTTTAGTGTCAATATTGACTGTTTTACAGTATTGCCAGCATGCGAAAAAATGAACAAGACGTGATAGTCCAATTTTTATGCCAGATTCGAATTCAGCGCACCCAGATTAGTTAAAAAACATGCTTCGTTTCTGCAGTCAATTTTTTATTTTTTTTTTTTATTTGTAGACCAGTGTATGTGTACGAGTTTTTTCGTTAATTAATTTAAAAGTGTTAACTCTTACAAATTTAATATTAGATTGCGGAATGAAACAATCCCTCCGTTTTATAGTATAACTGATTTTCACCAACTTCCATACCGTCCATTCTATGGGTGACAAAGGCTTATATAGGAAATTTCATGGACACACAAAAGGACAGAGTGGAGAACCGACAGGACATCACTAAATCGACCCAGAAAATGATTCTGAGAAACTGATTCAGAATCGATCGGTATAATAAAAGATGGTTCTTGGTCAGTTGTTTTTGATAGTTATAAACATCAGCACAAACTCATTATACCCTCACCACAGAGTCTTATAGCGTATAAAAAACAAGTAAGAGTGTTAAATTCGGCTGTGCCGAATCTTTAATACCATCCACCTCGGTTGAGTATTGATAATAAATGTAAACAAAATATTGGAAAAAGTAAACAGTTTGTTAAACTTAATACCAAATTATTTAAGAAAATTCTTTGGGTTGGTTTTCGTCTTTTCTATTATTTCGGATTTATTTCGGTGTTTGCTTTTTGGTCATCGTGGTTGCTGATCGGCATGCATTTAGGTTATATACCTATATGCATGCGTTTCCGGTTATATGATATAACTTCTCGTTTAATTTAGTTTTTGCTAATTAAATAGCTCTCCCTAACCTCCATTGCAAAGGTAATGGTTGTGTAGAGTGGCTACATACATTAAATCGTTCTAATTGGAGATGGCTGTATAGTTTCTTTTAACTGGCCAAATATTTCTTCATTGTGGTCATGTAGGTCGGATGGAGTAACAAAATAATAACCAAAAAAAAAGCTCTCTCAACTTTTTTATTAAAATATTGCCATATTTGGAAAACATAGAGAATAAATTTATAGTAATAAATATTCAAATTAGGGATGCCGAGCGCAAAAAACCAAATGTCCCAAACATTTTAAATAAAATAATTTGTTATCTTTATTTTCTGAAAAACTTCAAATTTTTATTCAAAAAAAAATTATGAAAATTTCTATATAAATAACATTCTCATCAAATTGCGTTTATTTATGCAACAGTTTTTATGTTCGCAATTCTTAAATATCATTTGACGTTTTCTAAAATTCATTGAATTTAAATTAATATTTTCTGTGGTCCGATTCTGTAAATTTCAACGATCCGACAATCGCAAAATATATCGACAGCTATTGTTGTTTGCACTAAGGATTAAGTGATTCACTAAGTACACACATCTTAACGACAGTCGACAAATATGTTTTTCTATTTATTTAAATTGTAAACGAGTGGCATCTCTGTCAAAATAAGCGAAAAACACAAAGAATAGAAAAAAACAAATTACTTCGTGTTTGACAGGATGATTTTATGTTTATGTTTAATATCTTTATTTTTTTTTACTAATATTTCTGTTTATTTATTTGAAAATGAAATAATGAATTGAATATGCCATATAATTTTTTTATTTATATAAAAAAGTTTTTTAATAAAAGCAAAATACTTTCACTTTATTATATGTATGACACCATTTCAACCTAAAAATTTAAGTTTTTATCGATTGAGTAAACAACACAAAAATGGTTGTCGTTTAGATAACAACAACAGCTGACTTTAACAATAGCGAATATCATTTAAAAATTTTACTGATAATTTTGCAATTTTCTTTTTTTACGATTCGACTATCGTTAAAAGAAGTTACTGAATCGCGGGACTGAAAAGTTATTAATATCTCCTGAATGGCAATATTTTTTTTTAAATGTAAACATTTTTAAATGTAAACATATTTGGTGTTTTTTTTTTTTTTGGAATTTCAATTTGTGTTTAACGAATAAAATTTATATATTAAAGATGCAATTGATGTCTTCTAAATTTAAAATTATTATTTCCGACGTTTTGATATGTTTTTCTGAAATTCAATTAATATTTTCTAATTTATTATTGGAAATTTTAATTTCAGTTTTTATAAAAATTTATATTTTCTTAAATTCGAATGGAAAATTTAAAAAGTGCAATTTTGTATTTATGTGAATAACAATGCTTTAGTAATTATAAACAATTTTTAAAAATCAGATGTAATCGCAATCAGATATTTTGTAGGTAAAGCAGAATAATAGTTCTATATAACTATGTAGAACTGTTTTGAAAGTAAAAAACTCATTGATGAACTCGGTAACTCTATTTCGTAAAGACAACAAAAAGTTAACATGCCAAACTTATGTTCATATTTGTAAAAGAATAATGAAAAAACGTATGAAATAAAGGACCAGCCCGTGTATACATACTCTTAACATTGTTCTGTATGATATCTTTTTGAAAATATTGACATTCATGTTAAAATAGAAATAACTATTGCAAAGCTAATTAGAACCAAAATTGTGGCGCCATCTACTGTGGCATAGTCATGCTGAGTAAAATGAAGTGACACTCTGTTAATGCAAAAGAAATGTATTTTCCCCACAAGAAAATATTGCAGAACTTTATGTAAATAAAATAATATACCGATTTATTTCTAACATGCAGTTACTATGAATATACATACATACATATATATAATATAGTATATGTATATTATTTGTATTATTTAATATGTGTATGTATGTATAAGTAAATATTACACACAAAAAATACAACATCAAACGTTATTTTTGTGTTTTTCTCTTTAAATAAATTAATTCATAAATTTTTTTTTTGCTAAATTTACATTTGGGCAATTCACAACAGGTGTCGTATATTGTATGTTGTATTGAAATACACAATACAATCATTTGTTGTGAACACTCAGTTGTATTTTCATATTGTAAAACGCTTTCTTTTGTAATTTTCGATCCAACGAGGAAAGATCGCTTCGTCGCTTCTGCTATTTTGTATAAGAGAAAACATTTGTCAGTGTTTGCTTTTTGGTCGTGAGATATACCCTGGAGTTTTAGTTATGTAGCTCTTGCTTTTTAATTTATAATGAAAAAAAAACAATTTTAAATGTTTTGGTTGGTACTGAAAGAGAAAATACATACTTAAAATATAAACATTAATTTTTATATAAATAAACTTATCGATGTATTTGCGTTATTTGCATTATTTGCCATATTTTATTTTATAATTATTTATGCTGATAAAATTCTATGTATTTGTTTTTTCTTTTTCATAAAAACTGGCATTCACTTGGAACTGATATGTTATGATACAATACACAACATTTACTAAACATAGCAAATGAAGTTGGATCGTGTATCAGATTTTTCAGTGAAAATTACCAACAACAATTTTACACTATTGTAAAGTGATACACGATACAACAGATACAACGATACATTACCCATTGTGAATTGCCCAATTGTTTTTTTTTTTTTTTTATTAACAACTAGGTATTTTAGCATTATTTGCTTAAGATGTTGGTGAATTTTTACTCCCTTTATATTAACTCGTGGTGCCTGCTTGTGGAAAAAATTTTGGATCGCTTTTAACCCCCTTTCCCGTGACCCATTTTAACCCCTTTCCCTTGACCCATTCGTGGTAATAACAGAAATGATCTAACAAATTTTTTTAGTGATGCCAAAACAATGGAAAATTTTAAATTTTTCTACCAGAGTTAATAAAAAAATGTACAAAGGGTTAGTTTTTATTATATTATTACCACAACGACCACAAAAACAACAAGTCCAGCTATGACAACAATGCAACATTTAGAATAACAACAAGAACAATATAGAAATATCATGTTTTTCATTTTTTTTTTTTACTTTTTCAGAGATTTCCCTGGACCTGCTCCACCGATTTTAATGATTTTTGAAATAGAAATCTTCCCATGAATTTGGTGAATCATTCCCACTAAAAATTATCACCCTAGCTGTCCTATTGAGGGCGTGATCGTGACAAGAACAACATAGAAAATTATATTTTTTCAAGACTTTTTTTAGTTCTTCATTAAAATCTCGGGCCCTAATCGACCGATTTGGACGATTTTAAATAGCAAACTTCTCAGGATGTTAGTGAATCATTTTTTATATCAAAGAGTACCCTAGCTGCCCGATTGATGCCGTCATCGTGATTTCCACAAACGGACAGACGGACAGACGGACATCGCTATATCAACTCCGGTTGTTATAAGGATCACAAATATATATATTTTATGGGGTCCAAAATTTTTTTTCTAATTATTACAAACGGAATGACAAACTTATATATACCCTCTGCACACTGGAGTGGAGGGTATAAAAATAGAGGATTTTTATCTTAATGCACATAATTTATTTTGTGGGCATTTTTTTATTTCACCAATATAATACTTTCAAGGTCATTGATAACACTATGAAAAAACGAACAACACTCCCTGGCATGTGTCCATTTGAAGTCTATAAAAATGAATTAATTAAAAAGTATAGTGATGATTGTGACATAAAGGAAAATGAAACATTGTTTCCTATGACAGTAAGTCAATTAAAAAAATCGAGCGAAAATATTTAACAAATTTAAATATTCCGGCCGGCCAGCAAACAACAACAGTAATGATCCAATAAATTTTAAACACCTGTAAACAAAAAAAAACAACACAAAATGTAAAATATTTGCTATTTAAATCAGAACCCACAACATGATTAACATAATAGAAAATAGCATAAAAACATATTAAAAAGATAAAAAACAAAACAAAAGGAAATGGACGGAAGCTAAAATTGAAATAAAAATGCTTGAAAAAAATTTGTAACTTTGTAACAATTTAACTCTAATGGGGATAAAATTATGCGCCATTTATTACGTTGGCTTTTTTTATACCATCAAATTTATGTTAACATTTGTTTAGCACGTTAAACGCCAAATTGATGGTGGCCTTGTTTCAGTGGTCGTGCTTCATACGCCGTTAATAAAACGGAAAAATTAATGAAACTTATAAATTCTTTGCTTATTGCAATAAATATTTTTTTCTTTTTCATTATTTTTTTTTTGTATTTCTATTTATGTATTTATATTTCATTTGGTTTAAAATGTTTGTCAGAAAGCAGAAATTTAATTGTTTGGGGCAGAGTTTTTTGCATTTACCTGTTATTTAAAACAAGATGTTACAAAATAAATTTTAACCCATATTGTGGCACGGATTTTTAAACAGATAATAAACACACCCAATCTTAATAAGTGTCTAGTAATGCTAATTTACACTGACTCTGGAACGACGTATGACTAATAATCAATTTCATAAAATTGTCGCTCACAAGTCTATGAATAAATATTATAAACTTTAAATGCACACCATTTCTGAAAAAAATTACCTTTTTTCTAAAAAAGATGTCATTTTCTTCAAAAAATTTTTATTTTTTTTAATTTTTTTTTTTATTTTTTTTAATTTTTCTTCAAAAAGTACCTATTCGTAAAACAGTACATTTGCTGAAAAGGTACCTTTTATTAAAAAGTACCTTTTATTAAAAAGTACCTTTTATTAAAAAGTACCTTTTATTAAAAAGTACCTTCTATTAAAAAGTACCTTTTATTAAAAAGTACCTTTTATTAAACAGTACCTTTTATTAAAAAGTACCTTTTATTAAAAAGTACCTTTTATTAAAAAGTACCTTTTATTAAAAAGTACCTTTTATTAAAAAGTACCTTTTATTAAAAAGTACCTTTTACTAAAAAGTACCTTTTATTAAAAAGTACCTTTTAATATAAAGTACTTTCTATTAAAAAGTACCTTTTATTAAAATGTAACTTTTATTAAACAGTACCTTTTATTAAAAAGTACCTTTTATTAAAAAGACCGTTTTATTAAAAAGTACCTTTCATTAAAAAGTACCTTCTATTAAAAAGTACCTTTTATTAAAATGTACCTTTTATTAAACAGTACCTTTTACCTTAAAAAAGCAACTCATATAGTACATTTTCTTCAAAAAGTACCTATTGTTCAAAAAGTACCTTTTCTTAAAAAAGTACCTTTTCTTCAAAAAGTACCCTTTCTTCAAAAAGTACCTTTTCTTCAAAAAGTACCATTTCTTCAAAAAGTACCTTTTTTCAAAAAATACCTCTTCCTCACCTATTGTTTAGCAAGAACATTTTCTGAAAAGTATCATTTTTTGAAAACTTCCTTTACTTAACAAAATATCTTTTCATAAAAAGTACCTTTATTTAAAAAAATTAAAAGTTTCTTAAAATAATAATTAGCCTGAAAGAGTACATTTTCTTAAAAGCGAACATTTTCCTTAAAAATCAACTATTCTTTAAAAATTACTTTTTTTCAAAATAGTACCTTACCTTTTCTTAAAAAAGTACCTTTTTTTAAATTGTACCTTAAAAAACAGTGCCTGTTATTAAAAAAAAAAAAACATTTTCTTCAAAAAATTAATTTTTCCTTGCGTATTCTTAAAAACGTACCATTTCATGAAAAAGGATTTTTGGCCCAAAAAATACCCTCACCCCAAGAATGAAATAACATTATTATAAAAATTACATTTTCTTTAGAAGTATCTTTTTTAAAAAAGTATGTACATTAGGGTTAGTCACTTTTTTTTTGCGAAGAATGCTCTCGCAGTTTAGTTTTTGGAAATGGTGAAAAAACCTTCCCCGTAAAATGCATTTACTTTTGCTCGAAACCGATTTTTTTATTTTAAATTTTGTGTGATTTCTAGCAAAAGTAAATGCATTTTACGGGGAAGGTTTTTTTACCATATCAAAAAAATAAACATGTAGTTCTTCATGGTTTTCCATGCCTTACATCATATTATCAGAACCATTCGATATTCGACAAAAGTCAAAAAAGCGACTAACCCTAATGTACATATTCCTGAAAAAGTTCATATTCTTAGAAAAATACCTTTTTCTACAAAAGAGTCTATTTCTAAAAAGTACTTATTCTAAAAAAGTACGTCTGCTGAGAAAAGTATCTTTGCTGAAAAAAGTACCTTTGCTAAAAAAAAGATCCTTGGCTGAAAAAAAGTACAGTTGTTTACAAAGGTCCCCCTTCTCAGTATCTTTACTTAAAAATACTTTTTCTTAAAAATGTATATATTTTTTTTAGGCATAACTTTTTAAAAAGTAATATACATATCTTAAAAATTACTTTCTCTTAAAATGTACTTTTTCGTAATAATGTACCTTTTCTTAAAAAAAAGGTCCCCTTTCTTAAAAGTGTAGATTTTCTTAAACAATTTCCTTTTCTTAAAAATATAAAAAAGTACATTTTCCACAAAAGCAACATTTTATAAAGAAGCATCCTTTTCAAAAAATAACTTTTTCCAAAAAAATATTTTTTCTCCAAGAAGTAAATTTTCTTAAAAAAGTACTTTTCTTAAAAAAGTACCTTTTGTTAAAAATTTACCTTTTTTTTAAACTAATATCTTTATAAAAGTGGTTCTTCTTAAAAATATATCTTTTCTGCCAAAATAACTTTTTATTACTTAAAAAAAAGTACTTTTTCTTCAAAAAGAACGTTTTTTAAAGAACGCATAAAAACTTACCTTTTCTTTTAAAGATACCTTTTCCCAAAAATAGTGACTTTCATTAACAAGAAGAACATTATCTTAAAAAAAGTACCTTTCTTAAAAAATATCTAAGGAACTACATTTTCTTCAAAAGAAAAGTACCTTCTCTTAAAAAAGTACTTTTGCTTAAAAAAATGGGCTTCTTAAAAATATGCCCTTTCTTATAAAATTAATTTTGCCCAAAAAAAGTGCCTTATATTAAAAAGCACCGTTTCTACAAAAAATTTCCTTTTTGATGTGTAAACATCTATACGCGCAGGGGGGTAAATTTCTATCTCACAATACAATCACAAAAACAGCGTAACTCATATCGGTGTGAGCTGAAGCAGATAACGCTGTGTGACTTATGATTGTATTGGTGAAAAAATTATGATATAACATTGTTTTTTTAATGCCACTTTTTTTAAAAGCGTCATCTATGTATCACTTATATACGTTTATATTGGGATATTTTTAACGTTTTACAGCAAAGGGTTGTTGAATTAGCTGAAATAGTTTTTGCTATAACTGATAAATAGATGACGCTTTCTGTTTGATTTTAAAAAATGACATAAAAAAATTTTTAATTACTAGATGTTTACACATCTTCCCTGTGATCGGACTCACATGATTTTTTTAAATACTTTTTCTTAAAAAGCACTTTTTCTTAAACCATTCAAAGTACCTTTTTTTAAAAAATCAAATTTTGTTAAGTACATTTTTGTAAAAAGCACATTTGCTTAATAGATGCTCTTTTCTTAAAAAGTAACCCTTCTTAAAAAAGTACCTTTTCCAAAAAAACCCCTTTCTTAAATAAGTACCTATTCCTAAAAAAGTATCTTATCTTAAAAAAAAACTTTTCTTAAAAATTCACCTTTGTTAAAAATATACCTTTTCTTAAAAAAGTGTCTTTTATCAAAAAAGTATATTTTCCTAAATGTTTCTTCTTAAAAAGATACCTTTTCTGATAAAAATTACTTTTTCACAAAAAATTGCCTTATATTAAAAAAAGCACATTTTCTTTAAAAAAGTGCCTTTTAGTACAAAAAATACTCTTTATTAAAAAAGTACTTTTACTTAAAACATTCGTTTTTCGTGAAGAAAAAATGCCTTTTCTTCAAAAAGTACCCTTTTTAAATAGAACATTTTCTTAATAAAGTATTTTTTCATAGAGGTACCCCTTTTCAAAGGCCACCTTTTCTAGAAAAAGTAATTTTTCATAAAAAATTACCCTTTCTTAAAAAACACCATTTTTTAAAAAATTTACTCTTTAAAAATACCTTCCGTTCAAAATATACCTTTTATTAATATAGTACCTTTTATAAAAAAGTATCTTTTCTTTAAAAGTGCTTCTTCCAAAAAATATTCCTTTTCTTACCAAATTTCTTTTTCTTACTAAAAAAATACCTTTTCTTCAAAGAAGTAACTTTCCTAAAAACAAGTTAATTTTCTTAAAAAACAGTTTTTCTTAAAAAGTACAATTTCTTAGAAAAGTACCTTTTTTAAATTAATACTTTTTCTTATAAAAGTAGAGTTTCTCTAATAAGTGCCTTTTCTAAAAAAAATTCTTTTTCTAAAGTACCTTTTAAAATGTAAATTTACAAAAAAAAGTAAATTTTTTAATAAAAAGTACCTTTTAGTTAAAAGTACTTTTTGTTAAAAAAGTAAATTTTCTTAATAAAGTAACTTTTCTTAAAAGGTACCCCTCCGTCTAAAACTACTTTTTCTACAAAAATCACCTTTTCTTTAAAAAATTATTTTTCTTAAAAAAGAACCTTTTGTTAAAAGTGTACCTTTTATTAAATTATTACCTTTTATAAAAACGTATCTTTTCTTTAAAAGTGCTTCTTCTTAAAAATATGCCTTTTCTTACAAAATTACTTTTTCTTACTAAAAAAAAGTACCTTTTCTTCAAAATGTACTTTTTTTAAAGTATACATTTTCTTTAAACCGTACTCTTTCTTAAAACATTCCTTTTTCTTGAAGAAAATTTGACGTTTCTGCAAACAGTACCTTTTTAAAAAAGGAAATTTTTTATGAAGTAACTTTCGTTAAAAAAGTACCTTTTCTTAAAAAAGTTCCCCTCCTTAATACATATATTTTCTTAAAAAACTACCTTTTCTAAAAAAGTACCTTTTCTAAAAAAGTACCTTTTCTAAAAAAGTATTTTTTCTAAAAAAGTACCTTTTCTAAAAAGTACCTTTTCGTTAAAAATACGTTTTCTTATACTTTTCCTAAGAAAGTACATTTTGCTAAAGAATTATATTTTGTTCAAATAGTACATTTTCTTTAAAAAAGTATATTTTCTTCAAAAAGTAAATTTTTATTATAAACGTACCTTTTCTTAAATAAAAAGTATAGTTTCCCCAAAAAAGTGCATTTTCTTAATAATCTAACCCATAAAAACAAAGTTTTTATTAAAACTCTTTCTTTCCTTATGCATATGAGTTTTGCATCTCTCCGTGACTGTGCGTGTCTTTGCGTTACTATTTTAAAATTAATCTTTGGTCACAACAAGTCTATGGAACAAGTTTCAGATTGATTGGATGAGAGGAAATGGGGTTTAAATCACTCCGTGACTGTGCGTGACAACCCCAAAATTAATCTATAGTCACAATAAGACTATGGGCCGAGTTTGAGATCAATTGGATGAGGGGGAATGGGGTTGCCCATGGCAGACAGACAGAAAAAACACTTTTTCTTAAAAAGTAAATTTTCTTAGAAAAGTACCTTTTTTAAATTAATATTTTTTCTTTTAAAATTAGAATTTCCCAGATAAGTGTCCTTTCTTAAAAAACTAGGGTAACTTATGTTAATAAAGTACATTTTCTGAAAAAAATTTACTTCTTAAAAAAAGTACCTTTTAAAAAGTTCATTTACAAAAAAAAGTAAATTCTTTAATAAAAATTTCCTTTTAATTTAAAGTACTTTTTGTTAAAAAAGTAAATTTTCTTAATAAAGTAACTTTTCTTAAAAGGTACCCCTTCATCTAAAACTACCTTTTCTACAAAAACCACCTTTTCTTAAAAAAATTATCTTTCTTAAAAAAGAACCTTTTGTTAAAAGTGTACCTTTTATTAAATTATTACCTTTTATAAAAACGTATCGTTTCTTTAAAAGTGCTTCTTCTTAAAAATATGCCTTTTCTTACAAAACTACTTTTTCTTACTAAAAAAAAAGTACCTTTTCTTCAAAATGTATCCTTTTTAAAGTATACATTTTCTTTAAACAGTACTCTTTCTTAAATCACTCCTTTTTCTTGAAGAAATTTTGACGTTTCTGCAAACGGTACCTTTTTTTAAAAAGCAAATTTTTTTTAATAAAGCAACCTTTGTTAAAAAAGGACCTTTCCTTAAAAAAGTTCCCCTCCTTAAAACATATATTTTCTTAAAAAAGTATCTTTTCTAAAAAAAGTACCTTTATGTTCAAAAATACGTTTTCTTATAAATGTACCTTTTCTTAAAAAAGTACCTCTTGTTAAAGAATTGTATTTTGTTCAAATAGTACATTTTCTTACAATAATATATTTTCTTCAAAAAGTACGTTTTTATAAAGTAACTTTCTTTAAATGAGGTACAGTTTCCTAAAAAAATTTAATTTTCTTAAAAAAAAACAGTTTTTCATAAAAAGTACATTTTCTTAGAAAAGCACCTTTTGTAAATTACTATTTTTTCTTATAAAAGTAGAGTTTCCCAAATAACTGTCTTTTCTTAAAAAACGTTGGTTAATAAAGTACATTTTCTTAAAAGAATTCTTTTTTTTAAGTATCTCTTTAAAAAAGGACGTTTTAAAAAGTACATTCTCCAAAAAGTAAATTTTTTAATAAAAAAGTACCTTCTAATTAAAAGTACTTCATGTTAAAAAAGTAACTTTTCTTAAAAGTACCTTTTGTTAGAAAATCACCTTTTCTTAAAAGTACGTTTAATTAAAAAAAAATACCCTTTCTTTTTTATAAAAAAAAAATTGTTTTTCCTTAAGAAGAGGTTTTCTTAAAAAAGTATTTTCCTCAACATTTCATACTAAATAGTATGATACTCGTATAAATCATTTCTCCCGGCAACAAGTACATGACTATCTAACTCAAATTCAATTAAAACTTCTAAAACTTAAGTTAACTAAAGAAGATCTTATCTAATCGTTTAAAGATCCAAATTGATTGGATTTTGCTTATCTCAATCTTTGGTGCTCTTTTGTGTTCGTTAAATCCCTCAAGGTTTAACTAAACAAATGCGAATTTAATATCTCTTGTATCCTTACAAGTTGTTTTGCGTACATAATTTCCATTTCATTGTAGATTCATATTAAACAATTAAAGACTTTTGTGTAGATTTTTTATATCTGGAAAATATTAAAATTAAATTCAAACAAAATACGAATAAGTTTACATAAACCAATGAACACAATAAGTAATTTGAAACTTTCTATAGATTTCTATCTGGATACACATGCAAATATATTTTGCTATACAGTCTCTAATTAAAATTAAAGAGAAAGTATTTTAACGCCTCCTTCTTCTTTGTAATGTCAATGTTAAAAGGCTTTGAATAAAAAAAATATATAAATACAGAAGGAAGTTGGAAACTTGAGAGGAAGCGTTAGCTTTATATCTGTATTTTTGTGAATGTGTTCTTGTGCGTTTGTGTGAGTGTGTTTACAATCAGTTAAAACCGTTAATTTAAAATTTAATTTGCAAATTGCATAAATCACAAATAATGAAACGCCCAAGTACAGTGAGTAGATTAATTGCAGGACCATTTTCGGCATCTCTAAACAGGATCCTTGCAGTACAACAGCATACTCCGAAGACAAATGACAAATGAGGAGGTTCATAACAAAAAGCAATAATTAAACATTTTAAGTTTTTAGTCTTTTTGCCTAAATCCGTTTCTGCATATTGAAATCTATGTGTCCAGTGTTATAAAACATACCAAGGGTCAATAATTTTACTGTAATTCAATACCAAAAATAATGATTTGACCAAAATGAAACAAATCCAATATATATCCTATTGACTTTAATTAAATTTATTCGATTTTTCAAAAAATTATTCTAGTGGAATTATTGCGTTTTGTTACGGACCTCCTCAAACGGAACGGTAGGCGGCACGCTCTAAAAACGACTCAATAGAATACTTCTATAAAAATTAAATAAAAAAATTAAACAGATCCTTGCCGGACGATGGCAAGATCTGCAAGCAACCTGGTAAGGCACACTTCCAGGACTAGCAAAGAATATTGACCTTGTGGGAACATGGCCTGGGACAATATGCACCCAGGATCCTCAATAGATGTTATCCTTGTAGAATACTGAAAGAATTTTTAAAAGCCCGCATTCTTCACAGCACCCTCAAAAAATTTTTGCATGCAGTACAAAGACAGCCATCACCACAAGATTTTTCAAGGAGTTGCAGGAATCACAGGAATCTGAAGGATATCAAGGCTAGTACACTGAACAGACCTAAGACAGCACAATCCGCCTATGTGATTACTTTTCTATGCTTACTACGTTTTCCAGCCACGGCTACCGCTTCCCTTTTCTTGATTCATCTGGCGATCTTCTTCAAATTTACTGCGAACAGCTGATCGCCTATAACCAACAATGTGAAAGCAATGGGTGAATCAAAAATGGAATTATAATGATTTTAGACAAAAAGAATAATACGGGAAAGAATAAGCAGAAACGAGGATTCAGATGATTCAAAAAAAAAAATTATTTTTTACAAACATAATCTCAAACTCATTATTTATGACATAGTAAAACTATACCACAAAATAATGTAAACATAAAACTTCTCTTTAGGTGAGTGTGTTAAAGCGCTGACCAAAAAGTGCAAGTACGAGTGGATGTGAGATAGACGCAGGTTCAAACCTCACGACCACCCAAAATATAAAAATTTCCTATAGAGACAATCTATTCAATTATAACATAACAATTATTACAATGTTCAATAAATCGCTGATGAAGGCTGAAATGTCACAAACCGGTCCGATTAAGAATACAGTGTAGTTATGAATTTTTGAAATATATGCTTTCTTCTTCTCTAACACGCACCATTGAAACATCTCTCCGTTAATTTTGCACATCACTGTATTAAAAAACACTGATATATAAATAGAATGCAAAAGTTATTGTATACAAAATTGGGATTCTCCTTAGAAAATTTATTATTTCCTTGTATAACAGTGGGACTGTTTTGCGAAAATATATAAACGAACGGCTATAAAACTATTCGACATGAGCAAATAAATAAGCTAAAATTTAAACAAACAAAAAACATTATGATAAAAAAGAATTTTCGATTAAATGTTTATTTATTTGAAGGATACAAAACAGGATTATATGTTCAAAATAAAAAACTACAGCCCTAACCGAACTTTTTTCGGTACTTCAGCCATGAGTTTTTGAATTCACAGTGTAAAAATTGAGGTTTGAGCCTACTTTTTTTTTTTTTGAATTAATCAATTCAAATTGTTTGCATGACAGACATCCAAAAATACATGCAAGATTTGAATTAAACAGATAACACATTTTCCATGACCATTTTTCATAAATGTGGCTTAATTTCGTTGATGGGTTTGCCGTTCACAGGCCAAGCTTTTGTATGACCTTTTATATTTTTTCTTTGTCTGAATGTTTGTTTGCTTAGTTTTTCAGCTATAACTCAAGAACCATTCGTGATTTCTCAATCTAGTATTCAGCGCATAGTTTTAGCAAATAAAGTTTGACTAACTTTTTCGAATGAAATTATCAAAAAAAATATAATTTTCCCCCTTTTTATCATTTTTTAAACTCTTTCTTTTAACTCATACTCTCTGTCGTGAGCAACCCCATTCCCCCTTATCCAATTGATCCGAAACTCGGCCCATAGTCTTGTTGTGACACAGTCACGGAGTGATTTAAACCCCATTTCCACTCATCCGATCGATCTGAAACATTGTCCATAGAGTTGTTTTGGCCAAAGATTAATTTTAAGATATTCACCCACAGTCACGCACAGTCACGGAGATATTCAAAACTCATATACATAAGGAAAGAAAGAGTTTTAATAAAAACTTAGTTTTTATGGGTTAGATTAGTTTAATAGTACAATATATTCAGGGTATATGACTATCTATAATATTAAGAGACTAGGCGATTTCTTATTACCGATGTTTTGTTTTACCGTTTTATCCCGATTTTGACCAAACGTATACTATTTGGAAGGTATTTCCTTTTAGCTGTTCACCAGATTTATAGATCTTTTAATTTTTTCCTTTATTTTGAGTAAATTGCATTTAAAATTGCTACTAACACATACATAAAATTATACATACGGTATGTGTGTGTTTATTAAATTTGTTGATGTGTTTGTTAGTGAGTTTGTTATTTTCATTCACAATAATAATAAACCAAAAATGTGTTGGTTTGTGAATTGGCTAAGTTGAGAAATAAATTTGCTTAGAAATTGCACTCAAATTTCGATCGCTGGAATCTGCTAGTCATTTATTAATAAAGTGCAACAGATGTATACATATCAGCGATATTTTTAATATTAAAGCAAATCTACACAAGTATTTTATATTCTACTTTTTACATGGATATATTAATTTTTAATACACAACATTGCTGACTTGGAATTTCTGAACCCCTAGAATGTTGTACAGAGTTATTAGCACGTTTAATGATTCCAGTTTATAATTGGTTGGGTATAATGACTTTGTGCTGCTGTTTGTAACTACCAAAAATATTTGACCTAGACCCACCTCTTATTATACCGATCGAATCAGAATCACTTTCTGAGTCGATTTAACGATGTCCGTCCGTCCGTCCGTATGTGTGTCCATGTATACCATGTAATCGAACTGCAGGTCGCAAATATGAATATGTTTTGACGAAATTTGGCCATGGGATGAACGCTACCGAATTTGGTGAGAATCGGTCAATGTTCAGACCTAGCCCCCATACAAATGGCCCCTATGAAATCGACATAAATTGCCATATCTGCAGCCAAAAAAAAATAATAAAAATGCCACTCAAATTTGGTTTATGCTTATTTTCTATATCCAATTAGTTGGGACTAAGAGGTCTCTAAACGCATGGTATAGGGTATCGTATAGCCGGTCTAGACAGACTATAATTTTCTTACTTGTTCTATTTAATATAATCCTAAGCAATATGAATTTTGCTAAATCTTCTAGTGTCCATAAAAATAATTATGAGTAGACTCTGAATCTTTTAGATCGGTCACCTATTAACTCACTTCTATTAATAGGCAAGGCGATTTCTTGTGACCGATGTAAATTGGTCAGTTTTAAACCGATTTTGACCAAATATATCTCATTTGAAAGGTATTTCTTTTTAGCTGTCCATCAGATTTACAGATTTGCACCGTCTGTAACATTTTTTTTTAGGAAAATTCATTTAAAGTTGCTACTAACACATTCATAAAATTATACAATGCTCTATGTGTACTTTTAAAATTTTTTAATGTGATAAACTTGATTGTTATTTCGACCTTTTTGTTGTAATTTTTAGATAAAAAAAAATTTTTTAAACAAAAATAGAAATATTTTAATATTGAATGCCGACAAAGGGAATGTAACTGTTGCGATGGAAAAATCGGACTATGAAAGTAGAATGAATAACATCCTGAATGATATGATGACGTATAGGAGGATAAACAAAGACCCTACATCATCATTACAGAGAACGAACAGTGAACTGGTCGATGAATTATATAAGTGCAATAGTATTTCTGTGATAGAGAAAAAGAGGCTTAAAAATGACGCGGCATTAGCACCCAAAATACATGGACTCCCAAAGATCCATAAGGATGGATTCCCACTTAGACCAATCTGTGCATCAGTTAACTCACCGTCTAGTGGGTTATGTAAATTTTTGACTAACATACTGAAAAAGCTTACAGAAGATTCAGAATTTAATATAAGGGATGCTGTGCAATTTAGGAATAAGATTAATAATAGTAATATATATGACGACGAAACGTTAATTTCATTTGACGTAATATCCTTATTCCCAAGTATACCAGTAGAATACACAATCAATGTAATTAAGGATGAATGGGAGGAAATAAAAAAGCACACAACAATACTCAAAGACTTATTTATAAAGATATTGAAATTCTGCATAAATGATCCTATGGGATCACCAGCATCACCCATCGTAGCAGATATTGTTACGGAGGATCTTTTAAAAACCTGTATATATGTTGACGACCTTTTTGGGATTGTAAAAACAAGTGCAATAAAAAAGACGTTAGACCAGTTGAACAGTTTTCACGTACAAATTAAATTTACGGCTGAAGAGGAGGATAAGGGAAAACTACCATACCTGGATACGTTAGTTATAAGGAAGGATGGAAAAATTAAAATAGACTGGTATCAAAAACCCACATCATCTGGAAGAATAATTAATTTTTACTCATGCCAACCAAAAAGTATTATTGTGAATACGGCCAACAACTTAATAAGCAGAGTACTTTCTATTAGCGATCCAGATTTTCATAGAAAGAACATAGTTAAACTAAAGGAAATACTTAAGAGAAATGCTTTTCCTACAAAAATTATTAACAGCCTTTTTAAAAACCAGCAAAACCGGACAACTAGACGAGATGAAACATCAAAAATATACAAATCGATGACATATGTACCAATAATTTCGGAAAGATTTATCAAAATCAAAATTATGTAACACCGAAAAATTTAAAGTGGCATCAACGACCACAAACACATTAAGACAACTGTTTTTGAATACAAAAAGTAAACACGAAAAAATGGAAAATTCCAACGTAATTTATAAAATAAACTGCACTGGTGACGAGAACAACATATGCAAACAAGTATATGTTGGGACAACAAAAAACAAATTAAAAACAAGATTATCAGGACACAGATCGGATCTAAGAAATAGAAATAAATTATTGACACAAAAAACGGCACTCATGGCCGATTGTGCAGAATACAAACATTTACCAAACTTGGATGACGTTGAGATTTTACAAAGAGAGGATAAATATAACAAACGATACACACTTGAAATGTTACATATTATAAACATACCGAGAGAGAACCGAATGAATTATAAAACCGACACCGATAATTGCGCTCAAAGCTATCGTCACATCATAAACAAAAAATTGATTTAGTGCAATATTGAATGTGTAAACGTTATGACGTACATGTATTAAGTTAATTATTGTTACTCGTAGGTTTGTTTTTATTGTTCTTTGAGTTACATTATGTTAAAAATGTTTTTATGTTATATATATAATTTAGATTCCTGAAGATGCTATCTAATTGATAGCGAAATATTGGATGAAATAAACAATTGAAGTATAAGACCAACAATGGCCTCAAGCTTAATTATTTTTATCTAAAAATTTTTTAATGTGTTTACAAAAATTGTATATGAAAAGCCTTGTGTTGAATTGAAAAATAATTTTGGACATAAACAATACATAGACAATACCGACAATAACGTACTCGAATTTCATTATAATAATTGCATATTACAAGCCCTGTGTTGAAATAAATTTGATGAATTAAATAGATTACAAAAGCATCGAAAGAAATAAATTGAGTGAAAAAACAAGTAAAAAATTATAGTCGGTCTAGACCGACAATACGATACCCTATACCATGGTTTAGTGACCCTATCTCTTCGGGTTAACTAATTCGATATAGAAAATAAGCATAAACCAAATTTGAGTGGCATTGTTATTAATTTTTTTGGCTGTAGATATGAAAAAGTTCATAACGGATATTATTTTTATATGGGGACTAGGTCGAAATATGGACCGATGGTGACCATATTTGGTAAAGTCACTTATATTTTGAAAAAAAATATATACAAACCAAATTTGAGAAAAATCTGTGCAATATTTTTGTTTTATGATAGATTTAAGTGAAGGTCGGTAAACAGCTCTATATGGGGCCTATGACTAAGAATTGTCCAATAGGCATTATTTTTGGACTACTGATTAATGGATATAATAAACACATACAAACCCAATATGACTTAGATCTATATGATAATTTGGATCTTAAGGCAATTTATGAAGATTTGTTAGGGGATTAGGTCTGAACATGGACCGAATTCCACCAGTTTCAATAGCGTTCATCCTATGGCCGATAAAAGCTTATATACCAAATTTCATCAAAATATATTCATATTTGCGACCTGCAGTTTGATTACAAGGTTTAATGGACACACAACGGACAGACGGACATATGGACGGACGGACATCGCTAAATCGACTCAGAAAGTGATTCTGAGTCGATCGGTATAATAATACCATATACCACATGGTGGTACAGGGTATAATAAAATTTCCCAGAATACGCACTAAAATTTCGAGGGTTGGGCTCTGCCAGTACTGTATTAAAACGATGGTTACAACATTCTGGAAACAATTTTTCTTTTATAATTGGCCTACTGTTAATAGTTTTGTGTTTCTGTTGTTTACTTATAAAGCTGCTTAAATAAAGCTGACGTGGAAGGAAGCATAAACAAGCACCTTGATGGTTAATTTCATGTTTCAAGGGATGCTTTAATGTATAGAAATTATATAAGTTGCTGTAAATGATTTCGAATCAAGCCTACTGTAACTTAAGGATAAACTTGTAAATAAACCAACTTTAAAAATGAATCACAAAATTTGAAACTTGTTATTGTGTTAAGTTTATAGCTTAAATATGGAGATTTGGTGGATTTTTATGAAAGACTTAATAACATATTTTTAATGAGCGGCTGCTAAAGGTGTGATTTATACATATAGTTCTTTTTTTGTTATTGTTATTTCCAAATCATTCGCAAAATTGGAATTTTATATAAATGTAGTTAAGTAATTATTAAAGGGTGATTTTAAAGAAGAAAGCATATTTTTTATTATACTATAGCAACATGCTAAAAGCATGAATACTTTTTTTTTTTTATATTAAAAATAGCAGTTAAACAAATGAAAATAAGCAGTTTAAATGCATAAACAAGCAACTTAGTTAAAAATATTTGTGTGATTTATTCATTAAGAGCATTTTTGAATTTAATAAAATATGCCATGAATTTTTTAACTTACTAAGTTTAAAAATATGTTGGACCACTAGCTTGAACAATTTCTGTAATGTGCCGATGCGAAAGTGAAAAATTTATGAAAAACGAAACTCAATGAAGTGATCTAGAATAATTATGTTTATTTCCAAAAAATTTTAGCCGATAACTATAGTCAAGGTCTTATCAGTTTAGAGGTATGGAGACAACATTTTGTGATAGCGTTATATTACATTCAGATATCATATTATTATTTATATTAAAATAAATTTTTTCTTCTGCAATTACTTGTTTGTACTAAAATCAAAAGAAAAAAATTAAGAAATTAAGTATTTAGAAGTTTTTGAGCCAGACCCTCCCTGTCTGGCAAATCGTCAATCACTGGTTGTGGTTAAATGTTGAGTTATAAATATTAATTTTTGGCCATTAAGGTTTCAAATTTTATACTTTAAAATACAATTTTATTTTTCCATTCAACTTTAGTTTATTAATTATAAATACATAGAAACAATTAAACTAAACGGAAGCCGCCAACTTAGCGCTTTGTAGCTCATTTCATGTTATTTTGTCATGGCGACTACACACTCAAGAAAATGCTGCAATTTTAATCTTCAATCACCCAACACGTTATGCAGAACTTTTGATGTGTAAACATCAATACGCGCAGGGGGGTAAATTTCTATTTCACAATACAATCACAAAAACAGCGTAACATGTAAGACGTAAGACAAATTCGGTGTGACTCATGATTGTAGTGGTGAAAAAATTTTGATATGTAATAACCTATTTGAAAATAAAAAAAATAGAAAATGAAAAATAAACAAGTAAGAAAATTATAGTCGGTCTAGACCGACTATACGATACCCTATACCATGCGTTTAGAAACCCTATCTCTTAGGCCCAACTAACTGGACAGTGAAAATAACCAAAAACCAAATTTGAGTGGGATTTTTATTAATTTTTTTGGCTGCAGATATGAAAAAGTTCATATCGGATGCTATATCTATAAAGGGACTAGGTCCAAAAATGGACCGATCCTGATCATGTTTGGTAAAGTCTCTTGTATTTTGCAAAAATATGTAGAAACAAAATTTGAGAAGAATCAGTGCAATATTTTTGTTTTTTAATAGATTTAAGTGAAGATCGGGAAGCAGCTCCATATGGGTCAAAGGGATCATTTTTGGACTACTCATTAGTGGATGTAATGAACGCATACAAACCCAATTTGAGTAAGATCTATATGACAATTTGGATCTTATGGCAATTTATGTCGATTTCATATGGGTAATTTGTATGGGGGCTAGGTCTGAACATGGACCGATTCTCACCAATTTCAATAGCGTTCATCCCATGGCCGATAAAAGCTTATATACCAAATTTCATCAAAATATATTTATATTTGCGACCTGCAGTTTGATTACAAGCTTTACATGGACACACAGACGGACGGACGGACGGACGGACGGACATTGTTAAATCAACTCAGAAAGTGATTCTGATTCGATCGGTATAATTAAAGATGGGTCTAGGTCAAATATTTTTGGTTGTTACAAACAGCAGCACAAAGTCATTATACCCAAACCACATAGTGGTATAGGGTATAAAAACGAAAAATGAACAAGTAGGAAAATTATAGTCGGTCTAGACCGACTATACGATACCCTATACCATGCGCTTAGAGACCCTATCTCTCAGGCCCAACTAACGGGATATAGAAAATAAGCATAAACCAAATTTGAGTGGGATTTTTATTAATTTTTTCGGCTGCAGATATGAAAAAGTTCATATCGGATGCTATATCTATATGGGGACTAGGCCCAAAAATGGACCGATCCTGACCATGTTTGGTAAAGTCTCTTGCATTTTGCATATATATAAACCAACAAAATTTGAGAAGAATCAGTGCAATATTTTTGTTTTTTTGTTAGATTTAGGTGAAGATCGGGAAGCAGCTCTATATGGGGCCTATGAATAAGAGTTGTCCAATAGGTATCATTTTTGGACTACTGATTAATGGATGTTATATATACATACAAACCCAATTTGACTAAGATTTGTATGATAATTTGGATCTTATGGCAATATATGTTGATTTCATAGGGGTAATTTGTATGGGGGCTAGGTCTGAACATTGACCGATTCTCACCAATTTCAATAGCGTTCATCCCATGGCTGATGAAAGCTCACATATCAAATTTCATCAAAATATATTCATATTTGCGACCTGCAGTTTGATTACAAACTTTACATGGACACACAGACGGACGGACGGACATCATTAAATCGAATCAGATAGTGATTCTGATTCGATCGGTATAATTAAAGGTGGGTGTAGGTCAAATATTTTTGGTTGTTACAAACAGCAGCACAAAGTCATTATACCCAAACCACATAGTGGTATAGGGTATAAAAATAAAAACTGATAATTTAAAAATGAAAAATGAAAAATAAAAAAAGGAAAAATTAAAAATTAGAAATTAAAAATAAAAAATGAGAAATAAAAAATTAAAAATAAAAAATTAAAAATGGGAAATGAAAAATAAAAAATTAAAAATTAAAAATTAAAAATTAAAAATGAAAAATTTAAAATTAAAAATTAAAAATTAAAAATTAAAAATTAAAAATTAAAAATTAAAAATTAAAAATTAAAAATTAAAAATTAAAAATTAAAAATTAAAAATTAAAAATTAAAAATTAAAAATTAAAAATTAAAAATTAAAAATTAAAAATTAAAAATTAAAAATTAAAAATTAAAAATTAAAAATTAAAAATTAAAAATTAAAAATTAAAAATTAAAAATTAAAAATTAAAAATTAAAAATTAAAAATTAAAAATTAAAAATTAAAAATTAAAAATTAAAAATGGAAAAAATTACAAATTAAAAATAAGATATGTGTATCTTTTTTGTAGCAGGTTTTCTGAGTACGGTTAAGGCTGGGTTCTGACTACTCCAATAAATGCTATTGGCCTATAATCTGGCAGTGCTAATGATTTTCGAAAGCTTACGTAGCAAGAAAAATAAGTAGTAAAGAAGTAAAAATGACATTTAGCGATACTTATTTTGCTATTAATAATAAAGAAAAATGAAAAAAATATTGTTAATTGTTAAGTTTGCCTAAAATATTGATTTTAGACAATATGAAAAATGAAAAAAATTAAAAATTAAAAAAGAAAAATTAAAAATGAAAAATAAAAATAAGAAATGAAAAATGAAAAGTGAAAAATGAAAAATGAAAAATCAACAATAAATAATGAAAAATTAAAAATTTTAAATTAAAAATTGAACATGAAAAATAAGAAATGAAAAATAAAGAATGAAAAAGAAAAAATGAAAAACAAAAAATGAAAAATGAAAACTAAAAATTGAGAAATGAAAATTGAAAAATAAAAAATTAAAAATGGATAAAAAAAATGCAAAATGAAAAACGAGAAATAAAACATGGAAAATAAAAAATGAAAACTAAAAATTAAAAATGCAAAATGAAAAATGAGAAATAAAAAATGAAAAATTAAAAATGCAAAATGAAAAATGAGAAATAAAATATTAAAAATTAAAAATTAAAAATTAAAAATTTAAAAATAAAAATAAAAAATGAAAAACGAAAAATGATATATAAAAATAAGAAATGAAAAATGAAACATTAAAAATGAAAAATGAAAAATGAAAAACGAAAAACGAAAAATTAAAAATTAAAAATTAAAAATGAAAAATGAAAAACGAAGAATGAAAAATTAAAAATTAAAAATCAACAATAATGAAAAATTTAAAATAAAAAATGAGAAATGAAAAATTAAAAATAAAAAATAAAAAATGAAAAACAAGATATGAAAAATGAAAAATAAAAAATGAGAAATGAAATTTGAAAAATAAAAAATTAATAATGAAAAAAATGAAAAATATAATATGAAAAATAAAAAATTAAAAAAAATTAAAATGTAAATGAATAATGAGAAATAAAAAATAAAAAATGAAAAATGAAAAATTAAAATGAAAAATTAAAATGAAAAATTAAAAATTAAAAAAGGAAAACGAAAACGAAAAATGAAAAATGAAAAATAAAAACGAAAAATTAAAAATTAACCGGTTGAAATAATAAATATTTTTATGTTAGCGGAGCCCCTGCAGTTGATAGCTATAAGTGATACATAGATGACGCTTTCTTTACTTTCTAGATGTTAACACATCGCCCCTGTGATCAGACTCGCATGATTTTTTGACACTTTCGAGTGTAGCAACCTCAATTAGGCTGTCAATAATACGTCTACTGTCAAAGCTAGTAATGGTTCTTGGATGATGATGATTTTTAACGAGGATAAATAAGGATAAATTGAACACTCGAAATTCAATTTTATCCATTTTTGCAATTATTCTCTAGGTCATCTGCAAGCAATAGCTGTCAAACGCAGTCGTTGAGAGCTTTCTCATTATATGACAGAAGTCTATTAACGGACGGTAGTTGACGAGAGCAATTTTATTTTTTATTTGCATATTAATTACAGTATTAATTGCAACTAGCAGATTTCAGCCCTCGAAATTCGTGTGCAAATTCTAGAAAATTTTATTTTTCCATTAAATAAACACCCTAAAGGTATGCTAATCAATTATAGCTAATTCACAAATCAAGACAAGAAAACAAACTCATTTTTATTACAAACATATTAACAAATTTAATAAATACACACACAGCATTGTATAATTTTATGTATGTGTTAGTAGCAACTTTAAATGCAATTTACTCAAAATAAAGGAAAAAAATTAAAAATATGTAAATCTGATGAACAGCTAAAAAGAAATACCTTTCAAATGATATATGTTTGGTCAAAATCGGGATAAAACGGTAGAACAAAACATCGCTCACAAGAAATCGCCTAGCTTATTAATATTATAGATATGACTGAAAATTAGGTCAAAATCTAACAAACTATTGAAAATTCGCTTCAGAGCAACATTTCTAATAAACATATGTAAAAAGTATAATATGTGGAATGTACAAACCATACATCACATATAGCAACTCATACGAAACTGAGAATAGTGGCAATTAGAAGTATAAATGCATAAATATTCAAAAAATTCAAAAATTGCGATTGTTTGTTTGAACAGAGTTGTATCTTCTGAGTTTAATACGAAGTAAAAGCTGTACGGTATGAAAACTGATTCTTAACCACACTGCTCATAAGCCTGACTTTAGGTGAGTGTGTTAAAGAGCACGACCAAAAAGTGCAAGTACGAGTGTATGTGAGATAGACGCAGGTTCAAACCCCACGACCGCCGTAAGTAGAAAAATTTCATATAGAAACAATGTATTCAATTAAAACATAACAATTATCACAATGTTCAATAAATCGCTGATGAAGGCTGAAATGCCAGAAACCGGTCCGATTAAGAATACAGTGTAGTTATGAATTTTAGAAATATATGCTTGGAAAGGGAAGTTAGTTTTATATAATCAGGATTTACATTATAAAATTCTTCTTTCTTTTTTTGTTGGCCTATTGATGATTACCACATTTCTATTGTAAAATAACTTAAAACTCAGTTCATTAATTAAAATTGTAATCATAATAAATTAATTTGTTTACAATTATCCTTGCAAGTTAATTGTTTCCAACACAGAAAAGAAGTTTAATACATATTTAAACAAAAATTTTGTTAGCTGACATATTAGAAATAAATTGCCTTTTTCTTTTTTAGATTTTTAAAGTAATGCTAATTTCTTTTTAATCCGCAATTCAAATTAGGTTCAATGTTAAATATGAACAACTCACTCCAACAAAATTTACCAATACGAATTGTAATCTTTTTTTTTATGTTTGTAAAAATATCACATTGATTAGGATTCAATGCCAATTTAAATAAATATTCATTTCTGTAATTCAATTTGGTTAATGTTTTTTGTTCTAGTTTACGTGACGAAGATTACGAGGGTTGCCTTTAAAGTTTGGCGATGTGACAACATCGCAAAATATAACATCAGGCATAGAAATAGACAGACCGGGTAGTTTAGGACGGGGAAAAAATTTAATTGTTTTTTAAAATTAAAAAAAAAAAAAACATAATATCGTGGAACTGATTCAAGTATAAAATTTTTGTCGGTATGTATTTAAGAGAATATTTTTTTATAATTTTAATTTTTATTTATTTTTTTTTTCTTTTGTGAGTGAAAAAAAATCAAAAATGTCGATTAAAGACGTTTTTTATTTTTTATATTTTCTCGAAAAAAATAACTGCTACGGTCCCTGTCTTATGGCTTTACATTAAAACAACAAAAACAAAATTGAGCCACCACGAATTACCGAGAATTTGCCTTCTATTAGAAAGTTTATATAATACCAACTTCAAAGTAATTCTGTCAAATGGGAATATTACTTATAGCAAAATGCCGTCTCTATTTTACAATACTATTTTATTAACATTAATAAAAACTCCTCAATTTCTATATTTATCAATGTCATAATCAATTGCTTAACTTTCAAAAAGAAAACTGATATGGATTTAATATTCAAAGCATCATTTATGCTTCATAAACATTGGGTATTTATGAAGAACATTGTATTAAAGGGAAGAAGTTATAATATAAAAAAAAAATAATTTAATATAATGACGCTTATTTTGCAAAAGAAAAGCTTTAAATATTTAAATAAAAAAAGTTTAATTTTAAAAGGCTTTCTTATCCACATATGTATGAAATGTTTCAATAAATAAGAAAAATTCAAAAAATTGAAAACCTTATTGTAAATAAAATCAGAATCATTGCACTAATGTTCAGCAGATATATTTTGCTAAAATTAACAAATTTATCAGCAAAAAATTATACATTTTTCTGTAGTAATAGCAAGACTTTTAGATAAAATTACTAACGTTTTTTTAAGTGTAATTATTCTTTGAGTGTAAACAAATTCGGTAATTTGACAGCAAAATTTTTTTAATTTTTCAGTAGTAATAGCAAAATTTCCCGTTGATTTTACTTTCTTTTTTAGTTTAAAATTATTTTTGAGTGTAAACATAAAAAAATGTCTAAATGTTGCGTGGTAAAGAAGAAGAAAGCATATATTTCAAAAATACATAACTGCACTGTATTCTTAATCGGACCGGTTTCTGGCATTTCAGCCTTCATCAGCGATTTATTGAACATTGTGATAATTGTTATGTTTTAATTGAATAGATTGTTTCTATATGAAAATTTTTTCTACTTAGGGCGGCCGTGAGGTTTCGATCCATGAACCTTCACATACACTCGTACTTGCACTTTATGGTCAGCGCTTTAACACACTCACCTAAAGTCAGGCCTACGAGCAGTGTGGTTAGATTCAGTTTTCGTACCATACAGCTTTACTTTGTATTAATTTCAGAAGATACAACTCTGTCCAAACAAACAATCGTTATTTTTGAATTTTGAATATTTTTGGCATTTATACTTCTAATTTCCACTATTCTCAGTTTTCGTAAGAGTTGTCATATGTGATGTACGGTTTTGTACATACCTACATATGCACTTTTACATATATATTTGAGATGACGCTTTTGAAGCGAAGAAATTTCTTGTTTGTTAGATTTAGTCATTTTTCAGACATATTGCAATTACTGCAAATTATAATTTTGTTTAAATGGTGGGTGGTAAAGAAGAAGAAAGCATATATTTCAAAAATTCATAACTGCACTGTATTCCTAATCGGACCGGTTTCTGACATTTCAGCCTTCATCAGCGATTTATTGAAAATGTCATTCTTATAAAAAAATGCTTATAATTATTATTTAAATCCAAATATGACATTTTTTAATAAATAAAAAAAAAATAATAAAAAACCCACATTTCACATTCTTCTGATTTAACACATTCTTCCACTTGTATGTAGGCTAGTTGTCAATACTCATGATGAGAAGAAGTATCATAAAGCCTAGAAATGGAGGTAACACTTTTCGTGAAATAGATGAAGCAACTCTGCAGTGTAAAACATCGCACAGTAGCATCTGTGGAACAAGTGAGGTTGCAAAAGTCAAAAATTTCATGTGCCCCTAAAAAATATTTTTAAAAAAACCTATTTTAAATTTCACATATGCTACTCTTATTACAATCAGACTTTTAGTTCACAAGATATAGCCCTTCAAAATTGACTGATTTTCAGTATTCAATAAACCAGACCATTTTTAGGTAATTCGCTCCGCTTTCAGATACAGTATCTCTAAAACTAGGTAACGGATCGTCATTATTTTTGATTTTATTTATAGATCTACTAGCTGTTTTTACCCGGTCTTGCCCGGGATCCAAAGGCCTTTGACATGAAAAATGGATCACTATGCTTACCAGGCGCTGAGTACTTAGCGCCCAATGAATAAATTCCTCAAAAAACTTAACTTTCTCCCCAAAAATTTGTATGGGATTGGCGAATTTGTTCATGATGAAAAAATTCCCCAATGTTTACGTTTTTTGGAGAGTAAATTCTTTTTTATTTCAATTTAAAATTTTTTGATTTTTTTAATTTTGAAGTTTTTTTTTTAAGACGCTACTGCAAAAATACATCAAAAATAAGCTGCGAAACCGCTTGACTTTTTTTTTTTAAGTTTATTTTGTAAACATCAAATATAATGGAATCTTTTGCAAATTAAAGGAATCAGAAGTTTTAAAAATTGAATTAATTCATTCAACAAATGATCATTGATTTATAGAAGTTTCAAAAATGGAAAATGAATGCGACGTTTAAAATTGTGCCGCAAGGTTGCTTTAAGCAACTGCTTATAGTATATGTTTGGCCTATTTTGATCAACAGGTAATTATTGCACATACATAGATAAAATTTATCATAAGACTTTTCACTCAGCTATGTTCCGCGAGTGACAAATTATATTTTTCAGATCATTTCGATATTTTAGCTGAGCCGTGTTCCGCGATCGCGTCGCGTCCGCGACCTCTTCCGCATGTTTGGTGCTGCCATCAGTTGTTGTCAACTTATTGTAATTGCCAAATTTTATATTTTTCAGATCATTCCGATATTTTAGCTAAACTCTGTTCCGCGAGCGCGTCGCGTCGGCGAGCCGCTTCCGCGCGTCGGCAGCCATGCATCGCGTCGTATCCGCGCCCCGATTCTGCGCACCGCAATGATGCTATTGAAAAGAATACAGATATTAAATAAATTTGTTGTAGGACAGATATTGAGAGCAGCATGGAGAATTAGTTCATTTCTTCCAGGGACATTTTTTAAATTTTGGGGAATTTGTTCGTCGTGAAGTTATTTCCCAATTTTTTGGGGAATAAGTTCATTTTTTTGGGAATTAATTCTTAGGGGACTAGATATTCGGCGCCTGCTTACCATTACAACTAACTATGTTTATGCATGGAGTATTTTGAGTGTATGATGTCTAAAAGTTACGAATTTTAGTTATTCTAGAGCTTTGTGATATACAACATTTCTGGATTTTCTTCTGGTGCATATACGAAAATATTATATTCTGGAGCAGGCGACATAAAATTGTCTATGAGAAAAACAGTCGTTTAAGGAGTTTCAGATTCCCTAGATACAACTTGTCTTAGCCGCTGAATTTCTAGACGCAGTTGCGTAGATTCAGGCATTTCCGCTTCTCTTAACAAAGCTTGCTGAGCTGCGTTCCGCGAGTGCGTCGAAATGATGCTATTGAAAAGAATACAGATTTTAAATGCATATATTGCAGGACAAATATCGAGATCAGTATGCAAATTTTCACTTAAACAAATATTTAACAAAATTCATTAAATAAAAATATGTAAAAATTTAAGAACGAATTTGGGGAGTAAGTTCATTTTTTTTTATTTAAAAAAGATGGGGAGTTTGTTCATTTCTTCTGGGGACCTTTTTTTAAAATTGGGGAATTTGTTCATCGTGAAGTTATTCCCGTGTGTACCAAGTTTCAGAGAAATCCGTTGAAAAATACAAATTTGTATAGCGAACAAATGTACCAAAAACAGAAAATGAGTTTTATAAAAAAGTGGGTGTAAAGGTAGGCGTGGCCAGAAATATATATAGTCCGACCTTCTCTGGAGTACGTGTACCAAATTTCAGAGAAAGCCGTTGAAAAATAAAAGTTTGTATAGCAGTCAAACAAAGAAACAAATAAAAGAAAAAAAATTATATACAAAAACGTGGGCGCAAAATTAGACGTGGCTAGTAAGAAGCATGGAGTACAGAGATCGTGCGTACCAAATGTTAGTGAAATCCGTTGAAAAATACAATTTTTATAGCAAACAAATATACCAAAAAAAAGAAAATGAATTTTATATAAAAAGTGGGCGTGAAAGTAGGCGTGGCCGGTAAGAATCATATGGCGACCTTTTCCTGAGTACAGAGATCGTGCGTACCAAATCTTAGAGAAATCCGTTGAAAAATACAAATTTTTATAGCGGTCAAACAAACAAACAGAAAATGAATTTTATATATATAGATTTATTAAGACAGGAATAAAAGAAATTGTACTGTTTACCAACTATCCATTTTTTCAATATTTCTCAACTTTGATGGAATAAAAAATAAGTTCTTTGATTATTCCTTTACCTGATGCAAAAGTTTCCAGAAATGTGTTGCATGTATTATTTCGCAATTTATGACATATAACCGTGAAAACCCATTCTTATTGTTATTGTGTCGTTCGTTATTGTTAAGATATATGATTTTGTTTTTCACTCCGTAATGTTTACCTAAGATCCTCTGTCAAAATCTTCCCCCCTAAATTCAGGTGCAGATACAATTTATGACATATAACCGTGAAACCCATTCTTATTGTCATTCCCCAAGAACGGATATAGAAACTCAAACGATGGAAACACTTCGAGAAATTTTTTTGAAAATGATGAGGCTGTAACTCGAATCACTGGAATAAACAATCAAATCGTTAAGAGATTTGGAACGATCTTGAATATTTTACACTGCAAGGAAAAATTTAATTCTGGAAAATATGGAGAATATGCTGCTGAGAAAAACTGCATCACTTTTAGCAGAATTATATCCACAGAAAAAGTTGTAGCATGGCAAAGATATAATGGAATGTCATACTTTGCCAATTGCAGAGTTTTCTGAAGAAGCACAGGAGTCCCTAAACAAATGTTATAGAAAATATAGATTGCTGAACACTTTCAAATCATCAAGGGTGACACAAAATGAGTACCTCTTCAGCATCTTCCGATCCACTTATGTGATCACTGCAGCATGTAAAGTCACGAAAAGATTTAGAAAATAATTACAGTTCAGAAATTATTAGTCTTTTAGATATACGTTCTTTTACGGATTGTGAGCAATATTTTATAAAAGATTGTAAAATAAATTTAAAAAAAATTGTTTTAATCTTTTCTAGAATAATTTTAAATCATAAAAGCCTTTAAAAAGAAACATAAAAAATCAAAAATTTAAAAAAATTTGTTATTTACTTCCTATAAAATAGATTTTTCCAAGTTTTCTAACCCATAAGTAGGCACCTAAATGGTGTAGAACCCTTTTCAAATGCTCATTTCATACTCTGAGCAATTATCTATCATATGCCTTTCAAATTTTTTGATTGTCTTATTTGGTTCAAAAGTTATTATTTTTGCAACGAAAAAACTCAAATGGCACCACTGTGTGTCGTACAGTGGGCGGAATAATAGTCAATATGAGGATTAATTCAGGGAAGCTGTATTTAAAAAAAAATACTATTTTTTACAAAGTATTATTATTGCATTAGAGACTACCATTTGGGGAAAAAATTAAACATGTATAATATTAATAGGCTAGACGATTTCTTGTGACCGATGTTTTGTTCTACCGTTTTATCCCGATTTTGACCAAACGTATATTATTTGAAAGATATTTCTTTTTAGCCGTTTTGCAGATTTAGAGATTTTTAATTTTTTTTCCTTTATTTTGAGTAAATTGCATTTAAATTTGCTACTAACACATACATAAAATTATACAATGCTATGTGTGTGTTTATTAAATTTGTAAATGTGTTTGTAATAAAAATGAGTTTGTTTTTTTGTGTTGATTTGTGAATTGGCTATAATTGATTAGCATACCTTAAGGGTCCTTACTTAATGAAAAAATAAAATTTCCTAGAGTCTGCACACGAATTTCGAGGGCTGAATTCTGCTAGTTTTTGTAAACCTGAGAAGCGCTTTTTTGTTTTTCGGAAAAAATTATCTTGGTTCACAACTTTTGGATTCTAAAGAGATATATTAATGAATCAAATTGCAAACTGTAGTGTACTTAATGCTCTATTAAAAAAGACAAACAAGCAAATAAATATGATTTTGTATTATACTAAATTTAATATCAAGTAATTGAATTTATTTTACTAGCATATTCCAGCGCTCGAAATTCGAGTGCAATTTCTAGGCAGCTTTATTTTTCAAATTAGCCAAGTCACAAACCAACACTTTTATGGTTTATTATTATTGTGAATGAAGGTAATAAACTCATTAAAAAATTTAATAAAACACACAGAGCATATGTGTAATTTTATGTATATGTTAGAAGCAACTTTAAATGTAATTTACTCAAAATAAAGGAAAAAATTTAAAAATCTGTAAATCTGCAAAACGGCTAAAAAGAAATATCTTTCAAATAAAATACGTTTGGTCAAGATCGGGAGAAAACGGTAGAACAAAAGATCGGTCACAAGAAATCGCCCAGCCTAGTAATATTATAGCGTTATTTTTTTTTTTAAATAATTTTGCTCCATATCAAAAAAATTTTCATTCTTGTAATCACCATTACATCATATATCACACCCATCATAATCATCATCACTTTCATAGTCATAATCTTCATATTCATCATCATTAACCTCTTCTTCACCTGATGTGTTTTGCAAAATTATTAAATCTAGTTCCATTTGTGGTATATAAATTTATAAACTTATAAATTTTTCTTTTGGCGGTAAGTAATGGATCTGAACTAAGTAGAAACCTATTAGATATGTCGCATAGGATTCTCTATAATTTTTAAATCTCTGTTTCCAGCTTCTTGAGCTTCCTCAGATAGTTGGCCAATTGGCAATATTGCATGTGATACTATTTCTAACCCGTCAATAAATTTATGTAATGTGGGAGTTATATAAAACCACGGGTAGAGCTCAAAGAAAAGTCTGGCCGTGTTGTTAGTACAGTTTCTAAACTTTTCATCTTGAATCTCATGTCCATAGGATACAACAATAAGTATCGCATGCAATCGTACATTTTTAGTATGTTGACCTAAAAAAATGTTATTTGATTAAAACCAAATGTAAAATAAAGCACAAAATAATTGGGCATTGGAGACGATTTTTGATAACAACAGGGTAATGATTCGAAACTAAAATTCAATTGAAATCACCACTACAATCACCCGATCTTGTTGGGATTTGCTTAAATACAGAATTCGTCAGCATGAAATAGCCTCAAAAGAAAGGGTAATAAGCGTCATTTTGGATGAGTGGGGTAAAATAAGAAAATAGGATACTTTAAGGTTGGTTAAGTCAATACCAACTAGGCTCACGGAGATCTTAAAGCACAAAGAATGTTCTACATTTTGTAACTTAAGCAATATTTAACGTAACTTTCGTTTTTTTTAATAGTATTTTATATGTACGAAGACTTTTTCTTATGCATTTTTTTTATTTATTTTACGTTTTTTACCGGCATAACATTTATTAAGGGCAATAAACTTTAATAAATTTTAAAAACAATTAATTTTCAATTAATTTTTTTCTTATTTGTTCGGATATGGCTGTTTTAATTTTAGGTGTACGGATACTTTTTCTAGCAAGTGTATATAGACATATTTCTGTTACATATCCACATTTGGAAATATCTTTAGTTTTTTATATGAAATTTTATTGGTTGTTCAGAAAAACAACAAACAAGAAAATGCTCTGTATACATGGAAACCTAAAAATCACAAAAAATTTATAAAAACACCAAAATGGCAACAGTCTTCTAATCTAACAATTTTTTTTTTCATACCAAATATCAAATGGTGTCAAACTCTGGCCTCCATAGGAAGATATTTTAAACCATTTTTTAAAATGTCAATAGCATCCACAACATTAATAGGCTTGGTGATTTCCTGTGAACGATGTTTTGTTCTACTGTTTTATCCCGATTTTGACCAAGCGTATATTGTTTGAAAGGTACTTCTTCTTAGCTGTTCGCCAGATTTACAGATTTTTAATTTTTTCCTTTATTTTAAGTTAATTGAATTTAAAGTTGCTATTAACACATACATAAAATTATACATATGCTATGTGTGTTTTATTAAATTTGTTAATGTGATTGCTAATGAGTTTGTTAGCTTCATTCACAATAATAATAAACTATATAAGTGTTGGTTTGTGAATTGGCTAAATAATAGAAATTGCACTCGAATTTCGAGCGCTGAAATGTGCTGGTATTATTAAAAATAGATGAAAGCTATTCTAATGCAAGTAATTAGGAATTTCTATGTCAATAAAATTATATTTAATATATCAATACTCTATTAAATTGCAGCAATTGTTATAAAATTAATCAATACAGAAATAAATGGCAGCCTCTGAACAATTTTTGACCTTGACTTTTGGAAGTGTTTTTTTAAAAAAAAAAGAAAAAAAATGAGCGATAGCGAATAAAAAAAAACTTTACAAAAATCTAGTGATGATTGGTCGAAAACCACACTAAACCACTCTATGGCAAAACCACCAGTCAATTCAACAGTGTTTATTGTAGTGACTTTTTTTGCTGGGATATTAAAAGTAATCGTTACACCCACATAGAAATACATCAATGATGTTTTAAAAACCTAATGACAAAATTTATATGCACCCATCCCTTACGGAAAATGTAAAAAAATAAAAATCAAGCCATAATATACTTCATTACAAATTAAAACTTTTTGACATATATTTTGCCCAGAAGACTTTGTGGTAGAATTGTAAGAAGAAAGAAAAACCAAAACAATGATAAGGAGCAGGGTGAGATGTCATGACACAATATGGTTTATTCCCTAAAGTATCATATGCTTAAGAAACATTTTTTTGTTCTTTTATTATTCCAATCTTTATTTAAAATCTAATGAAAAAAAAACATTAACAATTTTTTTTATTGAAATACAAAAGTTGCAAAAAAAAAAGAGAGAAAAGAGTCAAGAATTTTTTTTATGTAGTTCTAAAGAAAAACAATTTAGCAAAGTATCACTTTGAATTAAAAAACTTTTTTCATATAAAATGATTTTATGATAACAACAACAAAAAAACATACTAACTACTACAATAAATTGACAATAGCTTAGCTAAAAAAGAAAGAAATACTTTGATCTTAATATAATAGAGTACAATAATGTTTGTCTCGACTGATTATATCAGCATTTTACGATAGACAAGGTCTGTGTGGCAAGAGATGAAGTTACTAGAAATAAAATTCAAATATTTCTTGTAAACACCACTCCTCGTGTTAATAGGTAAAAAAAAATCATGGTTCTTTAAAGAGTTAAGGCTTTCAAGGCGAACCAAATCGAAATTGGTGGCCCACGAAGCACTTCTACGCTAACAGTCATCTGGTTAGCGGGCATGCAACACTTGTAAACAATATTTCTAACTGCTAAGTCCGAATCAGACAGTCGCTTTAAGTGCACTGATTTTGGAGTTTATAAAAAAACGTATAAAAAATTAATATAAGAACGTGATTAAATATATATAATTTTTTAAAATTCCTGAGGCAATTTATAGAGGAAATTAGCGGAACTTTTTTTGTAAACTAATGCGGCCGTACAAGTTATTTTAATATAGGCCATCAAAGTAAAATAACGTCTCTTGAACGAATAGCACTGTGGACCATTTTCGGGATCATTGTTGGGGGTCAGAAATTCCAAGTCAAGGTGAAAGCACTAGTTCAGAGTAGTTAAAACAATAAAGGGTTCGACGATCTCAGAATGTAATGAGAAAACAGCAGTGGTTCTTGAGTTATAGCTGAAAAACTTAACAAAGAAATATCAAGATAAGGAAAAAAAAATATAAAAGGTTATAAAAAAGTTTGACCTGATAAGGCCAAACCCTTCGGAGCGATTACTATACTGGCCTGATACCTTCACTCTGACTTGGAATTTCTCAACAGAGCCCCCCTGCTCCAAATATGGCTGCTGTGCACTGTAATCGGCGACTAAAAGTGCATAACAGACGTCAGACTATGTTCAACTCAATTGAGCCGGTGCATAAATATTTTGCAAAATCGTTTGACCATGAGAAAGCTGTCGGCAAGAAGCGATAATTAAAATGTTTCCAAATTATTGGAAATATTGCAAGGGTTTTAGGTCAATTTATAACTGTGACTCAATAAGGCTTCATTATACAGCACCAGATACCAACCTAACCTAACCTAACCTACCAACCAACACCATTATTCGAAACAGTGGTTTTTCGCGGCGAATCAATTTCAAAGAAGTCACTCTATCGGCCAACAAGGCCGTAATGACCAACATTTTACCAAGTTATTGGAAGAATTTAACAAAATTTTACAAAGAAACCGTATCATTTCCATGTCAATATTTCAGAATGAGCCATATTCAAACTATTTTTTGTTCTCCAACCGTGGCACGACTACGAGAATCTGACATCATTGCTCAAACCAACATCTATTTTGTATATTAATTTGGAGAGTATCTATTTACCATGATTCCTAATCAATATAATATTGAAAAACTCTTATTTTTTATTGTAGCATAATTGCATTCATAAGGTGCACGATAACTTTATTTAGTCACTACTAAATAAAGTTGTCCAAAATATGTGCAATTACAAGACATTCGCTGACACGGAACTACATTAAAGTTCAATGCCCATACGCTGTGCATTGAACTATACAATTGCCGATACAGCGAATGTTTTGAGTTATAAACATTAGCACCATACCACGAAATTGTTGTTGGTTGTTTTCGTGATTTCTGCTGTGTTATGCTTTCGGAGTATAACACAGAGAAAACAAATAAACCTACATGTATGTATGTATGTATATTTTGTTTATTCTGGTTTTATATTATTATTAATATAAAAAGAAATAAAAACATAATAAAGAGAATCATTAATCATTATTCATTGGATTGTAACAAGTAAACAATCACATTAAAAAAAGTGTGTGTTTTAATTAAATAGAAGTTTGAAAACATTTTAATATCCTTTTACTTTTTACATGGCGATCCTGCCAGGAGGAGTTCGTGACAGGACTCGAGAAAGGACCTTTTGCTCCTACTAAAAAAAAAAAAGAAACAAAATTTTTTTTTATATATATAAAACAAAGTCCAAATCCAAAACCCAGTGAAAAAAAAAATTTTTAAAACATTTATTTGGAAATTGAAATTCCCAAAGGACAAAATAAAATTTAAAAAATATATATCACTAAATCGGTAAAAACAAAATAAAATTTAAAAAAAAAAAAAAAAATATATCACTAAATCGGTAAAAACAAAAAAGGAACATTCATGAAGTTTTACGGCAAAATATTTTGTAGCCTTTAATAATTAAAAAAAAAAAAAACAGAGTGCGATAAGGCGTTATTTTGTTCAAAGATTTGATTATAATTGAGGCAACAATCAATAATATAATGAAGCAGCAATCTATACGAACATCAGCTTTTAATTTAACTCCTTGGTCAGAGAAGAACGAAACGGGTGTGGCCAATACACCCGCAACAACATCGTCCACATCAACAACAAAAAAAAAAGGAGAACAAGTTTTATCAACAACGGTGACAGTTCGGTCAACCATCAAGAGCAGCCACAATCAAGAGCAGCCACAACCACCCGCAACAACCAATGGAATCATCATTTTCAACTGATAAATAAGTATCTATAATTTTATTTTTAATGTTAAAAAAAAAATAGTAATTTGTAAACAAGGAAGATCGCGGCCACAAGCGCTGCAATCAACCTAAATTTTTCTCTAAAAAAATATTTTTTTTAAAAAAGGAAGATCGCGGCCACAAGTGCTGCAATCAACCAATTCATATTTTATTTGACAATATTTTTTTTTTGAAGAAAAACAGTGTACAAAATAATTTTTTTTTTGTTTATAAATTTTGAATATGAAATTATTAATTAAAGGAGATTTTTTTTATAAATCCAATTATCAGTTTTCTATTGAATTTTTTTTCTTTTGTGAGGTAGTTTTAGTTTTTCTTTTGTCTTATTGTGAAAATGGGAAAACAACATTCAAAGATTGACAGACCTAATGCTAACGTAGTGAATGAAATAGAAATGACACAAGCACCTTCCAACACGGACACTTACTTGATAATACTAATAATAATTACATCAGCACAATTAGCTACAATTTTATATCAATTGCACAAGAAATCACTAAGAAAAAATTATTTTAGAGACGCGTCGGTAGCAAACCATTTAGACAAAATTTAAGATGGATCAGACTAAAGTCGGACCAAAGAAACTGACCATACAAGAATATAGGAAAAGACAACCACAATACAAGAAACTACGAAAGGTAGAGGAGAAACTGACAAATATACCCAAAATAGGCTTTCCAGCAATAAGGAAAATTATAGAAAATATAGGCTACAATAGAGAACTAGAAGACAGTAATGAAAATAGATTTAATGTGGATATCAACAGGGACTTAACAGAAATCGACATAAATAGCACAACCATTGAAATTTATAGGGCTCAAACTGAAAACGAGCATACCCCTATAGGAGAAAAGACAAAGAAGAAGAAAAATAATAGAGGAGGAGTAATAAAACGTATGAGGAGCGAGTCTAAGAAATTAAGACAGAAGATTGAACAGCTCGCGGTAGGAACTCCTGAGTACTCTAAGGTACAGGAGGAACATTTTAAACTAAATATGGAACTCAAGAAGACTAAAGAAATAAAAAAAAAGAATGATCAATTGACATTCAACTAAAGAAGTGGTTCTTTCTATTTAATATAACTTTTATTAAAAGGATAAATACTTAATACTTAATACTTAAATAATTAGGATGCCTAGACGGACCAGAAAATATATCGACGCCAAACTGAATAGGCCCTACTCGGAATTCAAACCATTGACCGAAGCGGAACATGAGAATCAGTCAAGAATACTGGACATAGTAGATAAGGAAATACTAAGATTAGCCCAGGAGGGATACTTTACAAACGGGATAGAAGACTTTAGACCCCCGGAATACAGACCCGAAAGATATAGAGACAAAGGGGCAGAGTCAATGAGGAACAATTAAAAAAAAAAAATATATAATAAATGATAATTTACTTGACATTACTATATATATTATTAATATACCGTCAAGTAGGATTAACTGAATATATGGACACTGAAGTTGCAAATAAAGTGTCATTAATAGAGTATTATGAATGACAAATGGGAACTAATTATAGCCAACATACAATTTTTTCATGAGGACTTCAAGAAGTCATATAAATGTATAAATAAAAATACCTATATTAAAGACGAAACAGTAAAGAAACACTTAAAAACATTAATAGAAAATTACAACAATATATCAAGACTAGTTTCGAAATATAAACTAGATTATACGAGAGAACATCTGAAAATAGTAGTTGACATATTTTGGGACGTTAGAGATAGATTGGTGAAGATATACGCCAAATATGGTATAAAAGAAAATATCCCACACGATTACACGGAACAAATTAAATTGAACATTGACAAAACAATCATAATAAGTGCCAAACTAGGTCCCGAGACAATTGAGGAAGAAGATTCAAACGATAAGGGCGACACAGAAACGGAAGTTAAAAATTTTATAGGAGAAGTAATTGATAAAATAATAGCAAAGGAAGAAATAGATATGGCCCAAACAGTGGAACAATTCGTGGATACAGCATCCAAATTCATCTCGGACTACGATGGAGACGTGAAGAACTTGCAAAGCTTCATCGATGGTCTGATAATGATTGACCAATTGAAAGGAGCTCACGAAATAATAGCTGTTTCACTAATTAAGACAAAACTGAAAGGAACGGCCCGACAGCTAATAACAGATGAAACAACTATAAAACAAATTAAAGAAAAATTACAAGGTTCAATAAAAGGCGAACCTGTTGGTGGACTGATTGCCAAACTGATGAACATACAGCAGAGAAATAAAACGGCCAGCGAAGTAGAAGACTTGGCGAAAAGAATTCATAATGCCTACATTTCGGACGGCGTACCACCGGCAGCAGCCAGAGAATATACCACAAAAGCGGCAGTAAATGCCATAGTAACAAACTGTAACAATGATAATGTCAAACTTATCATGAAAGCGGGACAGTTCTCTTCATTGAACCAAGCTGTTCAGAAATTTATTGAAACCTGTACAGAAGCTTCCGGAAGTAAAGATACTGTGTTGTACTACAGACAACAGAACAGATCATATAATGGCAATAACGATAGAAATTTCCGTATTAATGACAATAATTGGCACCAAAATCGCCAAGGTACCTATAGAGGAAATAACAATTCCAAAGGTAGAAATAGGAATAACTACATGAAATCAAAACCAACGTGACAATAGGGAACGTAATTATCAAATTTCGAACAACTATAGAGGTCGTGACAGACAAGTCCGACCAATGGAAAGTACGAACAATACGTGTTCGGAAAACTTCGAATAGCCTCTGGGGGAAAAAGGGACATAAATATATATAAATTGAATCTTAACCTTGGTGTGTTTGTAAAATTTTTGAATTATAATACAAAACAAATGCTTGTTTTACTTGTGGACACAGGAGCAGACATATGTCTAATAAAAAAGGAAAATCTTGGGGAAGATAATTTCGTCAACAAACGGAACATAACATCAATTAGTGGTATAGGCAATGGAGTAATTAAGTCAATAGGTTCAACAGATCTGGAGATTTGCAGAAAGGATTTTGCGGTAACCTATGAATTTCATGTGGTACACAATGACTTCCCTATACCATGCAGCGGAATCATAGGGATAAATTTTTTGAAAAATTTCAATTGTAGCATTGACTTTATAGAAGACAAAGAATGTCTTATTATGAGACCTAGAGATTTTCGAACCCTAACGATTCCGATACATCACACGTACACTGATGACTACGTCATTCTACCACCAAGAGCGCAGGTAATACGTAAAATACCATTTAACACTCAGCATGAGGAACTACTGGTATTGAACCAGGAAATAAAACCAGGCGTATACATTGCAAATACATTAGTTCAAGGCAATAACGCGTATGTTAGAATTCTTAACACCAACAAGGAAATTATAACACTAGATATTAATGACATTAGAACTGAAAATTTGGACGAATATGATGTTATATATCCGAATAACGAGCAGAAAATGGACAATAGGAAAGATAAAATCTTGGAAAAATTATCGAAAAATTTCCCTAAAGAATTCAAAAGTGAACTCACGACATTGTGCTTAAATTATTCTGACATATTCGCTTTAGAAACGGAGACAATTTCCACGAACAATTTTTACAAACAACATTTAAGGCTAGGTGATAACACACCAACATATATAAAAAATTATAGAATCCCACATTCACAGAAATTAGAAGTTAATAGACAAGTTAAAAAGTTAATAGACGATGATATAGTAGAACCATCAACTTCAGAATACAACAGCCCATTATTGATAGTACCGAAGAAAGGACTCCCGAACTCAAATGAGAAAAGATGGCGATTGGTTGTAGACTACCGACAAGTGAATAAAAAATTATTAGCGGATAAATTCCCACTTCCAAGAATAGAGGACATTCTGGATCAATTGGGTAGAGCAAAGTACTTTTCGTGCCTCGACTTAATGTCAGGTTTCCATCAAATTGAGCTACATGAAGATTCAAGAGACATCACGTCATTTTCAACTGAAAATGGCTCTTATCGTTTCAAACGACTCCCTTACGGACTAAAGGTAGCTCCAAATTCGTTTCAACGTATGATGACTCTAGCATTCACTGGTTTGAGACCATCACAAGCATTCCTATACATGGACGACTTAGTTGTGTTGGGCTGCTCTGCAAAACATATGTTGAACAACTTAACAGATGTTTTTGATCTTTGCCGAAAACACAATCTAAAGTTGCATCCGGAAAAATGCACATTTTTTATGCACGAGGTGACTTACCTAGGGCATAAATGCACCAATGAGGGCATTCTACCAGATGATGGAAAATATTCGGCAATTAAAAATTACCCAGTACCATCGAATGCAGATGAGGCCAGAAGATTCATTGCTTTCTGTAACTATTACAGAAGGTTTATTGGCAATTTTGCTGATTACTCCCGTCATATAACAGGACTTACGAAAAAGGGAGTAGAATTCTGTTGGACGACCGAATGCCAACAATCTTTTGAATATTTGAAAAACGCTCTACTCAGCCCACGAATACTACAGTATCCGGACTTCACTAAGGAATTTTGTATCACAACGGATGCAAGTAAACATGCATGCGGTGCAGTTTTGACACAGGAGTATAATGGTAGACAACTACCAATATCATATGCTTCGAAATCTTTTACCAAAGGTGAAAGCAATAAATCGACAATTGAGCAGGAACTCACTGCAATTCATTGGGCAATCCAATACTTTAGACCATATATATACGGTAAACATTTTTTGGTAAAAACAGATCATCGGCCATTAACTTACTTATTTTCCATGAAAAACCCCAGCTCAAAGCTGACTAGAATTAGACTAGATTTAGAGGAATACGACTTTACAGTCGAGTATCTCAGAGGCAAAGATAATTATGTAGCAGATGCACTATCACGTATAACGATAGATGATCTGAAGAATATAAATGTGAATAAAGCAGTTCTCAATGTAACAACGAGATCAGCTACGGCAAAATTAGACTTAAATAGAAATAACAATGAAAATGAAAATAATCAGCATTTAACGTACAATAAGCCCAATATATTTGAAGTCATAAACCCATCTGACGTCAGGCGATACCATAAGCTCGAGATGACTTCAGACCATTGTTTATTGAAACATGGCAAAAGGAAAATAGAGAAAATATTAATAAATGATTTATTTACTAAAGGGAAAATTGACTTCGGACAGTTATTCCCCAGGTTAGAATCACTAACCGGTAAATATAAGATAAATAAAGTACGAATGGCACCTAATGAGAAAATTTTCGAATTTGTCTCAATGCAAGATTTTAAGGCCAAGGGCAATATATTTTTGGATAAATTAAGAGTAGCGCTACTCCCAAAGGTGACCAAGCTGAATAATAAGAATGAAATAAATAAGATAATACAACAATATCATGATGACCCAATACAAGGAGGTCATACAGGTAAAACAAGGACAATTGGGAAAATAAGACGATATTTCTACTGGCCGAAAATGATCAAGTCGGTATCAGATTACATAAGATCTTGTAGGAAATGTCAAGAGTCCAAAACCACTAAACATACGAAAATACCAATGACTATAACGGACACTCCGATCGATGCTTTCGATACGGTCTTGGTAGATACAATCGGACCACTCCCAAGAACGGAAGATGGTTTTGAATATGCAGTCACCATAATATGTGACCTGACAAAATACCTGGTAACAGTGCCAATACGCGATAAAAGCGCGAAAACGGTATCCAAGGCTATATTTGATTCATTTATATTGGCTTATGGCCCGATGAGGACGCTCATTACGGACATGGGTACAGAGTACAAGAACAGTATCTTAAATGAGATATGCAAATATATGAAGATTGATAAGGTAACGTCTACAGCGCACCACCACCAAACGCTAGGAACGGTAGAAAGAAGCCATAGGACTTTCAATGAATATGTACGTTCCTACATATCAGTTGAAAGGGATGATTGGGATGAATGGCTGAAGTACTTTACGTACTGTTTTAACACGACACCTTCAGAGGCCCACGGATACTGCCCATTTGAGTTAGTTTTTGGAAGAATCCCATATGGATTCAATAGACTTAACAATATAGATAGAATAGATCCAATATATAACATAGAAGACTACAGTAAGGAAATAAAATATAGATTAGAAGTAGCGCGTAAGAAAGCTAGGGATAAACTTATTAGACATAAGGTATATAATAAGAATAGTTATGACAAAGGTATAAATGAATTAGATATAAAGGTAGGAGATAAGGTATTGCTTAGAAATGACACAGGACATAAATTAGACAGTAAGTATACCGGTCCTCATCTTGTGGAAAGTATAGAGGACAATGGGAATATAGCAATAAGATCAAAGAAAGATAAAAAACAAATAGTACACAAAAACAGACTGAAAACATATCATGAAAAATAAATACTTAATATCCCAAAAATTTTAATCTGTTATTCTTCACAAAATAAATTTGACTAAATAGAAAATTTTTTTTTTTTTTTCTCAAAAATCTCCAAATAATTAATAAAATCATAATATGTACACGTATTATTTGGTAAATTATTCCGATAAAATTTTTTTTTATATATACAAGATTCTTAAAAATATAGAAATAATAATGATATTTAACAAAATTTATATGAAATATTTTAAATCTCCAAATAACAATAATGTAAATTTTAAAAATTTCTTAATTTTAATTTTTTTTCTCAATTTGATTACAACTTATATAAAATTATTTTCTAAATAAAAGTCTCAACATAATTAATTAAAATTAGTAAAACCATATGTATTAATTACTAAATCACTATAATTTTAATTTGACAAAAAATATTAATATGAAAAATTTAAAAACTTTAACTTAATTTTTTTTTTAAAACTATAATGTATATTAATCATATACATGTAAAATATTAAATAGAATGCTAAGATCATTCTAATTAAAAAGGGAGGTGGCATAGCCATCATATTAAATATATATTAGTTGAATAATCTTAAAAACTTTAACTAAATAATCTTAAAATATAAATAATCATATTAAATATGTATTAGTTGAATAATCTTAAAAACTTTAACTAAATAATCTTAAAATATATTACAATAAATAATCATTTTAGATATATATTAGTTGAATAATCTTAAATACTTTAATTAAATAATCTAAAAAAAATACACTACAATAAATAATACAACTTAATCATTTGTGTGTAGTTAGAATTATTTTATTTTAAATATATGTTAACCAAATAACCTAGAAATTTGAAAATTTACCCAATAATGTTAATTTAATAATCCTAATGTAATTATTCATAAGCACAATTCATATTTTATTATCACATCATTATATATGTTTAACTCCTGAATGTCTTAAGTACAGAAATCCAGAAAGCACGACAACCAATTTTATGAATGACAAGATCATTCAAATTAAAAAGGGAGGTGTAGCATAATTGCATTCATAAGGTGCACGATAACTTTATTTAGTCACTACTAAATAAAGTTGTCCAAAATATGTGCAATTACAAGACATTCGCTGACACGGAACTACATTAAAGTTCAATGCCCATACGCTGTGCATTGAACTATACAATTGCCGATACAGCGAATGTTTTGAGTTATAAACATTAGCACCATACCACGAAATTGTTGTTGGTTGTTTTCGTGATTTCTGCTGTGTTATGCTTTCGGAGTATAACACAGAGAAAACAAATAAACCTACATGTATGTATGTATGTATATTTTGTTTATTCTGGTTTTATATTATTATTAATATAAAAAGAAATAAAAACATAATAAAGAGAATCATTAATCATTATTCATTGGATTGTAACAAGTAAACAATCACATTAAAAAAAGTGTGTGTTTTAATTAAATAGAAGTTTGAAAACATTTTAATATCCTTTTACTTTTTACATTATTGTTTTCATCATGTATGAAGACCACAACTGCTTCATTTAGGTTGCCGGATATAAAAGTGTGAAAGTGGTCTGGTAACAAAAATTTTCCGCAGATTACAAAAAAAGTACGCATATAAAAAAAAATACTTTTTAAAAAAAAAAAGAATATTGTGTAAGTAAAAAAAGTAAATTTTCTGCAAAAACTAACTTTTCTTAAAAAAGTACGTTTTCTTAAAGAAGGACCTTTTTTAAAAAAAGTACGTTTTGCTTAAAGAACTATTAATTCTTAAAAACAAGTGAATATTTTAAAATAAGTAAAGTATATTTTCTTTTATAAAAAAACAATTTCTTAAAAAAAAGTACCCCTTCTTAAAAAACATTACTTTAAAAAGTACATTTTCTTAAAAAAGTACTTACATTTGTTTACAAAACTACCTTATTTAAAAAAGTATCTCTCTAAAAAAAAGAATATATATTTTCTGAAAAAAATACCTCTCCTTAAAAAGTACCTTTTCTTAAAAAAGCACCACTTCTTAAAAAAAGTTCCCTTTCTTCAAAAAAGTAAACATAAATTTACATAATTTCTTTATTAACATAATTCATTACCTTTTTAAAAAATTGCTTTTTCTTAAAAAATTATTATTTGTTCAGAAAAAATTATCTTTTCTTAAAATAGTACCGTTTCTTAAAAAAAAAACGTTTTCTGAGAAAGATACACTTTCTCAAAATACTGCCTTTTCTTAAAAAATTTACTTTTTCTCGAAAAAGTTCAATTTCTTCAAAAAAAGGTAAGGAAATTATAGTCGGTCTAGACCAGCTATACGATAACCTATACCATGCGTTTAGAGACCCTATCTCTTAGGTCCTAGTAATTAGATATAGAAAATAAACATAAAACGCATTTGAGTGGCATTTTTATTAATTTTTTTGCCTTCGGATATGAAAAAGTTCATATCGGATGCTTTATTTATATGGGGACTAGGTCGAAAAATGGACCGATCTTGACCATATATGTTAAGGTCACTTATTTTTTGCATAAACATAAGCGAACCAAATTTGAGAAAAATCTGTGCAATATTTGTGTTTTTTGGTAGATTTAAGTGAAAATCTGGAATCAGGTTCATATGGGAGCTATGATTATGAACTGTCCTATACACAACATAGTGGTGTAGGGTGTAGTTACATTTTCTTATAAAGGTACCTTTGTTTAAAAAAAAAACTTTTCTTCAAAAAGTGTCTTTTCGTTAAAAAGTTAATTTACTTAAAAAATTAATTTTCCTAAGAAAGTACTTTTTCTTAAAAAAAAAAATAATAAGCGCCCCGGTAGGTGCGTAGGTAGCGTGCTCGCCTATCATGCGGGGGTCGTGGGTTCGATTCCCACCAGAGGCTTTGGTCTGTTGCTGCAAAAACCAGCCAAATGGTCCTTGTCACCCGGCTTATCCCTGGACATAAATTAGAATACAAATTTACTTTGTATTGTAATTAATATAAATAAATAAATAAAAAAAAATTAATTTTCTTCAAAAAAAAAAATAACTTTTCTACAAAAAACTAAATTTTTTTAAAAGTAAAAATGTCTTTTCTTAAAAAAGAGAATTTTCTTAAAAAATATACTTTTTCTCGAAACAGTACCTTTTCTTAAAAAAAACAAGTAAGAGTGTAAAATTCGGCTGGGCCTTTTTCATTTTCAATTTTAATTTTTTTTTTTATCATTTTTCATTTTTCACTTTTCAATTCTCACCTTTCGCTTTTCATTTTTAGTTTTTCATTTATAATTTCGCATTTTCCATTTTCCACTTTTCATTTTTCATTTTCCATTTTCGATTTTTCATTTTTCATTTTCCACTTTTCGTTTTTCAATTTTCATTTTTCATTTTTCATTTTCCATTTTCCATTTTTTTTTTCACTTTACATTTTCCGTTTTCCATTTTTCTAACATTTTTCATTTTTATATTTTAATTTTTCATTTTTCATTTTTCATTTTTCATTTTCCATATTCCACTTTCCATTTTTCATTTTTAATTTTTAATTTTTCATTTTTCATTGTCCATTTTTCATTTTACATTTTTCATTTTCCATTTTTTATTTTCCATTTTCCAATTTTCATTTTCATTTTTAGTTTTCCATTTTCCATTTTTAATTTTTCGTTTTCCATTTTTCAATTTTCATTTTCCATTTTTCATTTTCCATTTTTCAATTTTAATTTTTCATTTTTCATTTTCCATTTTCCATTTTACAATTTTCGTTTTTCATTTTTCATGTTCCATTTCTCATTTTCCGTTTTTAATTTTTAATTTTTCATTTTCCACTTTTCATTTTCCATTTTTCATTTTTCATTTTCCATTTTTCATTTTTCACTTTCCATTTTTCATTTTTCATTTTCCATTTTCCATTTATCATTTTTCATTTCCCATTTTCCAATTTTCATTTTCCATTTTTCGTTTTCCGTTTTCCATTTTTCATTTTTCATTTTCAACTTTTCATTTTCCATTTTTCATTTTCATTTTCCATTTTTCATTTTCCATTTTCCAATTTCCATTTTTCATTTTTAATTTTTCAATTTTCATTTTTCATTTTTCAATTTTCAATTTTCAATTTTCATTTTCCTTTTTAGATTTTTCATTTTCCATTTTCCATTTTCCATTTTTCATTTTTCATTTTCCATTTTTTATTTTTAATAATTTTTAATTTTTAATATTTAATTTTAATTACAAACAAGAACTGTTAAAACTATATTAAAACAAGTAAGAAAATTATAGTCGGTCTAGACCGACTATACGATACCCTATACCATGCGTTTAGAGACCCTATCTCATAGACGCAACTAACTGGATATAGAAAATAAGCATAAACCAAATTTGAGTGGGATTTTTATAAATTTTTTCGGCTGCAGATATGAAAAAGTTCATATCGGATGATATATCTTTATGGGGACTAGGCCCAAAAATGGACCGATCCTGACCATGTTTGTTAAAGTCTCTTGTATTTTGCAAAAATATATACAAACAAAATTTGAGAAGAATCAGTGCAATATTTTTGTTTTTTGACAGATTTAGGTGAAGATCGGGAAGCAGTTCTATATGGGGGCTATGACTAAGAGTTGTCCCATAGGGATCATTTTTAGACTACTGATTAGTGGATGTAATATATACATACAAACCCAATTTGACTAAGATTTGTATGATAATTTGGATCTTATGGCAATTTAAGTCGATTTCATAGGGGTCATTTGTATGGGGGCTAGGTCTGAACATGGACCGATTCTCACCAATTTCAATAGCGTTCATCCCATGGCCGATAAAAGATCAAATACCAAATTTCATCAAAATATATTGATATTTGCGACCTGCAGTTTGATTACAAGCTTTACATGGACACACAGACGGACGGACGGACTGACGGACGGACGGACGGACGGACGGACATCGTTAAATAGAATCAGATAGTGATTCTGATTCGATCGGTATAATTAAAGATGGGTGTAGGTCAAATATTTTTGGTTGTTACAAACAGCAGCACAAAGTCATTATACCCAAACCACATAGTGGTATAGGGTATAAAAAATATGTGGTAAAACTTGCTTCGGCCAATGTGACACGTGCAGTATTAATATAGACACAACTGTAATGACTTCAACAATACGAAGAATTACAACATATCTTAAGAAAAACAACAACAACAAACACACTGAAACATTTTATTTTTTCAAGAGTTTTTCAAAGTTTCATTCATAGCTCATGAACCCTTTGACCGATTTTGACGATTTTAAATAGCAACTCCTTTGGGATGTTAATAAACGATTTTATACAAAAACGAACGGTCTAGCTTAGATATTGATGGCGTGATCGTGATTTCCACAGACAGACGGACAGACGGTCATCAGTAAATCAAATTCCCTTGTTATAAGGATCAAGAAAATATATTTTTTTGGGGACTCAAGAATTTATTTCGATGCGTTACAAACGGAATGACAAACCTATATATACCCTCTGTAACTGAGGTGTGGAGGGTAAAATTATACTTTGCTCAAAAGGAACCTTGCTTCAAAAGATTTTTTCTTCAAACAGAACTTGTTCTTTAAAAAAAAAACTTTTCTTCAAAAAGTGTATTTTCTTAAAAAAAAATTCATTTTTTTCAAAAAAGCATCTTTTCTTAAAAAGGGACCTTCTCGTTAAAAAAAAAAAGTAGCTTTTCTTAAAAAACTCTAAAAATCCCTTTTCTTTAAAAATACCCTTTTTTAAAAAGTACCCTTTCAAAAAAAAAAAACAAGTAAGAGTGTTAAATACGGCTGAGCATCTTAAACTCAATATTACCTCTTTAAAACTGTTGCCGATACTGAAATTTTAATTTCGAATACGAATTAAATTTAAAGTTCAGTGCTTTTCTTGCTAGCCAGTTTCTATTATAATTTCTTGTTATAAAAAACAATGATCGTGTCTTCCATAGAAAGAATTAATTACTATTTGAAAAAGGGCATTATTTTTCTTTTGCAAGAGTAGAAAACCCCCAAGTACTTCATGGAACACCAATAAAATTCATTATTTAACACAGCCGGCGTTATAACACTAAAAGTTTGATCCCTATAGGAATCCTTTGAGGCCTTAGAAGTAATACGATAATTAAAAAAAAATCAACTGATTCTTGCGTAAAACTTTCCAGATATTAATATTAAAAAAAACTAATTTTAAAATTTTTTTATCTGAATTAGTTACACCATTTCCAATTTAAATTGAGAACATTTCAATTGAAGTTGAGATTTTCCATTTGAAATTGAGAAAATTTCAAATGATATAGAGAATTTTTCATTTCAAATTGAGAAAATTACAAATGAAATTGAGAATTTTTCATTTGAAATTAGAAAAATATTATTTTTTATTTTTATTATTTTTCATTTTTATTTTTTTCATTTTTAATTTTTTTGATTTTTATTTTTCAATTTTCAATTTTCATTTTTAATTTTTAATTTTTAATTTTTAATTTTTAATTTTTAATTTTTAATTTTTAATTTTTAATTTTTAATTTTTAATTTTTAATTTTTAATTTTTAATTTTTAATTTTTAATTTTTAATTTTTAAGTTCTAATTTTTAATTTTTAATTTTTAATTTTTAATTTTTAATTTTTAATTTTTAATTTTTAATCTTTAATTTTTAATTTTAAATTTCCAATTTTTAATTTTTAAGTTCTAATTTTTAATTTTTAATTTTTAATTTTTAATTTTTAATTTTTAATTTTTAATTTTTAATTTTTAATTTTTAATTTTTAATTTTTAATTTTTAATTTTTAATTTTTAATTTTTAATTTTTAATTTTTAATTTTTAATTTTTAATTTTTAATTTTTAATTTTTAATTTTTAATTTTTAATTTTTAATTTTTAATTTTTAATTTTTAATTTTTAATTTTTAATTTTTAATTTTTAATTTTTAATTTTTAATTTTTAATTTTTAATTTTTAATTTTTAATTTTTAATTTTTAATTTTTAATTTTTAATTTTTAATTTTTAATTTTTAATTTTTAATTTTTAATTTTTAATTTCTAATTTTTAATTTTTAATTTTTAATTTTTAATTTTAATTTTTAATTTTTACTAGTAACCTAGCTCATGGTAATTGTGTTTGTTGGTAGGATTGCATCATTTTTTGTGGCTTTTTTTGAACTGTGAACGTTGTTGTACAACATTTATATTCAACCACTAAATTACTTTTTTTTAGAGGTGTCTACAAATTTTTGCTGATATGTCAGCACCGTGAGGCCCGATTTGCTCCATTTTAAACACCTACCTGGCGGAAATAATGGCAAATAATATTATTGCAACCGCACCCAGGTAGATGTTTCAGATTGTGAATGAGCGTGATTTCAACAGACAGACGGACAAACGGACATCGCTATATCGACTCGAGCTGTTACAAATAAAATGACACACCTAAAAATAATTCTTGTTACTAAACTAACTAGATATGTGAAATTTGCATATATATAACTGAATATATTTTTATTATATTATTTTATCGGTCATCTTCAAGGATATTCGAGGATGAAGCTTAAAATTTAAACTTTTCCCCATATAAAAAAAAAAAAATAATTATTGTTAAGTAGTGGACACTTCTCTTTTTTATATGATTTAAAATTTGTCATTATACAATATCCTTTAAAACTTTAAAATCCTTCAAAAGGACACGAGCCAAGCAAATGAAAAACTAAGTACGCACTTTTGCTACACACATATGGTCTCTAGTTTCGTTTATCGGTGCATAAACCTATTAACTATAATTCACTCACTTTGTATTTGTCATTAACCACACATCAAACATCGTTAGAGGTATTTTTAAATATTAAGAATGTAAACCACAATTCCAAGGTATTTTTAAAAGAAAAACAAGGCCCACAAAATTTGAAAAAGCTCCAGACGTTGAGACCAGAGCCTTTTTCTTTACTTTTCATCTTTAGATCATTTTTTTTAATCTTTCCAGAAACCTTTATTCTCGGAAAAATCATCTGTTGAATTTTACTTAGTCCAGAATTTGCGTTTAAATATTTCCCAAAAATTATATAATTTTTTTTTTCCCGGAGACCAGAGCATACATTCTTAAAGTTTCAAAGCATGCTGAATGTCAATGAAACCACTGAATTTCTCCATCCTAACCTAAAGATGGAAAAAACAAATATAGCGAATTTTTCGCTTTTTTTGGTTAAAGCAATGTGATTGAAATATTCTGACGTCAGATTATGTTTCAGGGCGCCAAAGACCTTGATGTGTATTCCATACTAGCTGATTAAAATGGACGTTTTGATCGAGAAGAAAAAAAATATTTGAAAAAAATTCAAAGAGACATCTACTTTCAGATACTTTCATAAAATTTAGCTTAGGATTTCGCGAATACCTGATGTAAAGGAGAAATTTTGAATTCGATTTCCATTATTTTAACAATGTTGATCTGTGTAATCGTTGTATTCATATTAATCTTAGACTTACAGGTTGCCAGGAACAAAATTCACATATAAGTGACAACGCAAGAGTCACATTAGAAAACCACAAAATCTCATTTAAATAATAACAAAAAAAGTAATAATTAAATTGTGACTGTACAAAGCCAACAACAACAAAAAAAAAATAATTACAAATTCTTATACTTTTAAGTGCAAAGACTTTTTAAGGATTACCAAGATTTTGTGTTCATTTCGAAAATATTTTCAAAACTTTTGTTTAGTTCACGCAACTCATAAAATTGTTTTCTTTGTTTTTGTTTTTATTTAAGATTTTTATAATCGTCTCTGTTATTTCAAAAAACAGCTAGTTAACTGAAATAAGTTTCATTAACACCACAAAATAAATTAAATGGAAATCGTTATTCATTAGAAAAAAAAAAAATATATAAAAAAAATTCTCAAACGCTTAATATATAAAAAGACATTAACAGTTAAATTTTTAATTAGCTGAAATATTTGGTAATGACTTTTGTACCAACATGGGATAGAGATTGCCGTAAATTTTATTAGATTTTAACTGTCAGAAAAGACTTGTGTGGGGTGTTTTGTTTCACATACGGCTAGTTCGACTGATAAACGAATTTTCTCTGTTCAATAGACAACAAATGGATGTGATCAACTAGAGAAGCGAGTAGAGGGGACTGAAACTCGTGCACTTATAATGAGTACGCTAATCTCAGAAGAACATTTCTCTTCGTAGTATCTATAGGATAGAGTTACAAAGTCCACACTCCGACGATGTTCTATCAAGTCAATATAGTTTGATACCCTATTGTCATTAATGATCATTAACGGCCTCGTTTGAACACGGTGCAGTAGTTCGCAAATAGACTTTGAAGCTTATGCCCGTATGTGGAAGTTGTATTTCATTTTCGGTCGGATGCAAGCGGTACAGATTTTAAGGAGATCAGATGGAGTGAAGTTTTGAAAACCAAGACACTTGAATGCTTTTTTCGACACTTGGAAAACGTGATACTTTCAACGGACATCACATTGAATGAATTTATACCCAGAACAAGATTTCTCCTGAAGAATCGGCAAGCACCTTTATATAGGAGATATGACTAAGAATGTTCATACAGAGTTTATTTGTTGGAATTTGCCGAAATCTATATGATAATTAGGAACTTATAGCAATTTAGGGCTCAGTTTTAATATAATAATATAAAATTAAATAAAAACAATACTTATTGCAAGTCGTGATTACAGAAAACAATTTGAATCGCACACTAAACATCCCTAAATACACCAAAATAAATAGAATTAATTTTGATGTGTAAACATCTATACGCGCAGGGGGGTAAATTTCTCACATGTGAGCTCACATGTTACGCTGTGACCGTAAGACAAATCGGTGTGACTTATTATTGTATGGGTGGAAAAATTATGACATAAAATTGTTTCAGCTAATTCAACAACCCCTTGCTGTAAAACGACAAAAAATTCACAATATAATATATGATATTAAATTGTATTATTCTTATTGTTTATGAAAATATTGCCAGATTCGATAAATCAAAATCCCTGAAGATGTTGGAATAATCCCAACGAAACGTCGGATTTAAAAAATGGAATAATCTTTTATTTGCATTTGAAACCCATGACCTTGAAAGCCTGATTAGAGTAATTTCTACTTTAAAACATCTTTAATAATAAACGTATAACATCTATAATATTAGTAGGCTAACGATTTCTTGTGACTGATGTTTTGTTCTACCGTTTTATACCGATTTTGACCAAACGTATATTATTTGAAAGTTATTTCTTTTTAGCCGATTTGCAGATTTACAGATTTTTAATTTTTTTCCTTGATTTTTGAGTAAATTGCATTTAAAATTGCTACTAACACATACATAAAATTATAAAATGTTTATTAAATTTGTTAATGTGTTTGTAATAAATATGAGTTTGTTTTTTGTGTTGATTTGCGAATTGGCTATAATTGATTAGCATACTTTTAGAGTCTTTATTTAATGAAAAAATAAAATTTCCTGGAATATGCGCTCGAATTTCGAGGGCTGGAATCTGCTAGTATACATAATTCAACAACCCCACAAGTATAACCAGAGTCCCTGCAGTTGTTTGATATAAGTGATACATAGATGACGCTTTCTCTTTGATTTTAAAAAAGTGGCATAAAAAATCTTTAATTACTAGATCTTTACACATCTCCCCTGTGATCGGACTAACATGATTTTTATATTTCATATTATTTTGAATAAATTGTCTTTTATTAGCCTTGGGTCATTTGTGGTGGGTCCTCTTATTTTATTTAGAAAAATATAGATCGTTTTTTTTTACAAAAAAATAATTTTATAACAAAATTGGTTAAAAGTTGTTTTAATTTATTTATATTCGCGAGCAATAAGCAGATAATTGCACCAAAGATATATCACAATGGATTATTTTGATCCCAGGAGCACTGAAGGGTTAAATAAATAAGAAATAACCGAATTATTTTTCTTAAATTCCAAATAGTGGTTTCATTGAGTTTAATAGAAAAACTCGTTTTCAGTATTTTTTATTTAAATGGGTTAACGTTCTCGGATTTATCCCGAATTTTAGGAACGGAAGTTCTACACATTTGATTATTATATTTTAAGCATCGCATCTAAAATTTCGACAGCACTTACAAAATATTTGAATTTTTTTTAATAAATTGTGTTTTATTAGCTTGGGGTCATATGTGAACCCAATTCCAAAAGGGTTAATGGGTTCATATTATATTTTTCCGAAAACCTAAGCTATTAAAATAAAATATATTATTTAAAAGTAGAAAAGTGATGAATTTTTGATACAAAGTATTTAGAAAGAGTGCATTTACAGAATATTTTACAAAAATCCCATTTTTCTCGAAATCCGCAAAAATAAAATACTTGTCAAAAAAATTCTGGCGCAGGGATTTACTTAAAAATTCACACAGTTAATCTATGACATGTATTTAAAAAGACCTTAAAGAGCTAGGTCAATTTTTTTAAATTTTGTTTAAGAAAATTTTTTAAAAAGGAGTTTTAAAAATTTTATCAAAAAAATTTTCCATCTTCGGTCTCAATGCTTAATAAGTGAACAATGTGGTAATAAAATAATACTTCACATCTGATTACCTATAAGTATAAAGACCAAAAAAAAATTATGACTTTAATCAATTTCTGAAAGTTGAAAAAATAGCCATCAAATGTCCTGAGCTAGTGTTTTTTTGGCACAAAAGTTGTCTGATCATTTGCTATTTCTCGGCGAAATTTTATTGGATTTTGTAGTTATATAGCTTTTTGCAAAGATAATTTAATACTGATCCCGATTTCTACAACTTGTCGTAAACTATAGAACGAAATTTTCGTAAAATCTCAAAAGAAGTCATATTTTCCCCATATAAACACACTTGAAATTTTCATTCGATTTCCGGCGCGAATTTTCTTTATCTGTTTGTCCCCAAACTTCACATTTATTAGTTTCATATTGAAAGGTAACAAACTGGAACCCGGCTATCCCCAAATTCACATCTTAATTTTTAAGGACCACTCTAATGTACACTACAGTGTACTTTGCTATAGATTGGAGGCCCAAGCCTTATCGTTGATCCAATTTTCCTTTTAAACACAAAACTAATCCTGAAATTCGCGCTAACTAGAAAAAAATTATTTGAGGGAAAAACAAATACAAAAAATACGACCACAGTCACCAAAAATTGCAACTAAAATAAACAAATTATCAATTTTTTTAGAAAGTACCGCTTTGTCATGGCCAACGCTACAGCAATTATATTTGTGTAAAAAAAATTACAAAATTGCAATTGGTCATATTTAAAATTTTTTTTAAAAATGTGTACACTGTTGTGTGTACCATGGAAGCGAAAGGGATAACATGGATCTTGCTCAAGTATTTTTGTTAGGTACAAATACAGCACAAACTCATTATACCCTGACTGCAGAGTATTATAGTGTATAAATACTTGAAAAGGGTGCCCCTTAAAATTTTAAATTTATATGTACCACCATAAGGTCTATCAAATATCCATTTAACCATGGTTGTGCATGTCTTATACTCTATTTCAAATATTTTTCATATGATGTCCAATTTGTAACAGAAAGAATGACCCGCTCAAAATCTGGCAACATTCATAACGTGATTATAGCGCCTCTGGTGTATAAAATTCTTAACTCTTTAGATATGTTATTGACAAGACATATACCGTTACTTTTAACAAGTTTCAAGTTTGCCAACTTAATATTGTTTAGTACAGATGCCATGGAGCAAAAGGAACGTGAAAAAATCCAACATACAGTGGTTTTAAAATTGGAAAAATCCTTAAAATTCCAAAATATACAGAGAACAGTGTTTTGAAACTTTTACAAGGCACCAACTATAAATAAAAAACCAAAACAAGTAAAAAAAAGTTTACGGATTCAGCTTTGAAGAAAAAAGTACTAATTTCCATTAAAAATAAACCTGGAATGTCGAGATCGAGACAGAGCCAAGAAGTTCAAAACAATGCAGCACAAACGCTGAAACAGAAGATTTAAGTCCTACAGAGCGATTAAACACCCAAAATGTATAGAAATACAGGACTTTATTGTACACCAAAGTTTTGACGAAGTTTAAAGGTTGTATAATGATGGATGATGAAACCTATGTAAAATCTGATTTTAAGCAGTTGCCTGGAAACAAATATTATATTGCAACGAAACGTGGAAATAACGCCCCAAAAATGTAAGTGTGCCAAAATGGATAAATATGGAAAAAAATATGATTTGGTAAGCTATGTACAGTTGCGGCTTGATGATGCATTTGTAACATTATCAACAATGACGACAGTTTTATATACAAAGGAATGTCTCCATAAAAGAATATTTCCACTCATTAAGCAGCATAAGAATTCAGTAAAATTTTGACCTGATTTGGCATCATGCCATTATTCAAATTTAGCAATGAAGTGGTATAAAGACAAACGGGTAGATGTAATACGCAAATATAATAATCCTCAAAATTGCCCACAACTTCGACCAATCGAAAGATATTGGGCAAATGTAAAATCTATAATTTTAATAGGCTAGGCGATTTCTTGTGACCGTTTTTTTGTTCTACCGTTTTGACCCGATTTTGACCAAACGTATATTATTTGAAAGGTGGTTCCTTTTAGCCGTTTTGCAGATATTCAGATTTTTAAATTTTTTCCTATATTTTGAGTAAATTGCATTTAAAGTTGCTACTAACACATACATAAAATTATACAAAAAAAAATTATGTGTAAAATTATGTGTGTTTACTAAATTTGTCAATGTGTATGTAATAAAAATGAGTTTGTTTTTTGTGCTGATTTGTGAATTGGTTATAATTGATTAGCATACTTTAAGGGTCTTTATTTAATGAAAAAATAAAATTTCCTAGAATTTGCACTCGAATTTCGAGGGCTGGAGTCTGCTAGTATAATTTAAAGAAGAGCAAAAAACAAGAAAACACTGAACATTTCACGCTCAGAAAATGGAACAATTATTCTGCAGAGGTGGGACGGAAAGATGTGCAAAAATTAATGGGAAATATCAACAAGAAATTAAATGTTACTTTTACTTTTCTCTAAAGCGGAATAAATTGCATTATATTCTATACATAATTTATATAAATGTGTTGTTTTAATAAAAAGTAATAACCAGCTTCGTGCGGCCAGATTTTAAGTGGGTTAATCTTTATGTAGTTTTCTTGGATCAAACGAATTTTACCATAAAAAAAATTAGAAACGGCCCTTTTTGGTACCTTTTTTACCCCTTCTTTGTCAGTTCAACCAATATCAAAGCTGAGCTCTGGCGGAGTCTGCCACTTTGGTTAATGAGGCTATATTAGCAGCCAAGACGAGGCCTGGCCAACCCAAATCGTTTTGCCGGAAAACTTTTTTATTCAAAAATTTCTGCGGGCTATATATTATATGAAAAAAACAATTTTTATTGAAACATTAATTTGAATTATTTCTGTACATAGATTTATTTTAAATATTCCAAGAAAAATACTTATTTTTATATTAAGAGTAGATTTTTTTTTATTGTTTAAAGAACATTTTTATTGAACCATTTATTTTTACTAATATAGCCCAGCACTCGAAATTCGAGTACAAATTCTAGAAAATATTATTTTTCATTCAATTTTTGTCTTCCAATGTTTTTTTAATCTATCTAATTAAATGAACCCAAAGGTATGTTGATCAATTTTAGCAATTCACAATTCAACACAGAGCGTCTGATATATAATTTAAATCAGTCGCATTAACAGGGTGTAACGAATTATTATAAATATTTTATTTTATTTAATTTAATATATTTTTAAGACAGATTAAACATAAATTTTATCATTCTCAGCTTCTCCTCCATATGAACTATAACTATGCCAATTTTCATACTCTTCAGTGCCCGCATATTGCTTAAAAAGGGAACTAAAAATTTACCTTCACGTATTAATATATAGAAGATAATTGTTTCAGTACACTTAAATATAGTCTATAATATTAATAGGCCAGACGATTTCTTGTGACCGATGTAAGTTCCACAGTTTGACCCCGATATTGGCAAAAAAAATTATCATTTGAAAGGTATTTCTTTTCAGCTGTTACCCAGATTTACAGATTTTCATCGTCTGGAATATTTTTTTGGAGTTATGATCGTTTAAAGTTGCTACTAACACATACATAAAATTATACAATGCTATGTGTATGTTTATTAAATTTGTTAATGTTTTAGTGTTTAAATTAAATTTAAAATAAATAGTTTCAACACTTTTTATAAAAAAAATTAAAGAATTTATTTTTGAAATGTTTATACAATGAATTGTAGAATAACAATAATTTGTATAAAAGTTTTTCTTTTCTTTTTTTCTTTAAAACAAAAAACTCTTAGAACTAAAAAAAAATATTTTTTAATTTATATTAACAAGTATAAAAGTACAAAGTTAAAAAATTATAATAATGAATAATATTGTATAATCACCACAGTACCCCCTTTCCAGTGAAAACGACAGTACTAAACATTTGGTGCAAATGTTACTCTTCGACCCTATCTGAGTTTTAATCCTTGTTCATCAACTAATTTTAATGTTTTTGCATTCGACTCAGTGGTGTCAGTATCATGGTATAAAATCGCAGGTTTTAAACGATCAATGGAAATAATCTTCTCTTTTCCACATATCAATATTTTAAATATTTTTTGTGTTCTTGATATTACTGTATACGGACCATCATAAGGTTGTTGAAGTGGTTTTCTTACTGCATCGCATCTGACGAATACATGCGAGCAGTCCTGCAAATTCGATGGTACATAAGGGTTATTGTGACAATGACGTAATCCAGGAGTAGCTTTGAAATGTCTCATTTTCTCACGAAACTGATCAATCCAGTCATTAGAAAACTTGAGTTATTTATATCACCAAATAATTCTCCAGGAAGTCGCAGATTTGTACCGAAAACCATTTCTGCAGGTGAAACTCCAATGTCTCGAATAACTGCCGAATGCAAACCAATCATTACTACAGGCAATGCTTCTATCCAATTTTGATTTTTGTAACACTTAATTGCTGCTTTCATAGTGCGATGCCATCTTTCGATTTGTCCATTTGCCTGTGGGTGATAGGGTGTAGTATGAGTCACATTTATACCAAGCAATTTCGTAAACTCTCGAAACAAATTCGACTCAAACTGTCGACCTTGATCGGTAGTCACTTGTAGTGGTGTACCATAGCGTGAAATCCATCCTGATAGGAAAGCGGAGGCAACAGCTTCTGCAGTAATGTCTTCAAGTGGTATAGCTTCTGTCCATCTTGTGAAGCGATCTATACAAGTAAGAATATACCTGTAACCTTTACACACTGGAAGTGGTCCCACGATGTCGATGCTGATGTATTTCAAACGTTGTTTCGGTAGTTAAAAATCACCTAAAGGGCTTTTTACATGTTGAATAACTTTGGATTTTTGACACACAATGCAACTTCTCGTCCATTCTCGAACATCCTTTGAAATTGATGGCCAAACAAATCGACTTTTTAATAACTCAGTTGTTGCTGCAATTCCTGGGTGAGATAGTCCATGAAGGGTATTGAATATATTTTTACGAAACGAAGGTGTGATAAAAGGTCGAATATTTTTTGAAGACACATCACAGAAAATATCGGATTCAGATCCAGGAATTTTTATTTTTTTAAGTTGTAGACTGGTTTCTCTTGATTGCATTAACGATTTTAATTCGCTATCTTGTTCTTGTTCAAAAGCTAACAACTTGTAATCTACTGGTGATGGCATAGTGATAATATCTAATCTCGAAAGAGCATCAGCGACTTTATTTTTCTTTCCAGGTATATGACGTATATCAATTGTGTGCTGACCAATATAGTCCAAATGCCTTAACTGTCGTGGAGATGCTTTCTCTGGTTTTTGCTTGAATGCATAGACAAGTGGTTTGTGATCCGTATATATAGCAAATTCTCTACCTTCCAAAAAATATTGAAAGTGCTTAAGAGCAGAATAAGCAGCCAGCAATTCGCGGTCATATGCACTGTATCTCTTTTGCGTAGGGCTTAATTTCTTTGAATAAAAGGCAATTGGTTTCCAGTCGCAATTAACTTGTTGTTGAAGTACGCCACCCATACCTGTATCAGAAGCATCAACCCAAAGAGATGTTGGGGCATTTAATATAGGATAAGTTAACAGTGTTGCATTCGACAGATCTTCTTTACACTTTTTAAACGTATCTCTAAGCTCTTCAGTCTATTGAATTGTTCTGTTATCATTTTTCTTGTTTCCAGAATGTAATGCATGAAGTTTTGCTTGATGTTCTGCAGCTTCAGGTATAAAACGACGATAGAAGTTTATTATACCCAAAAAACGGCGTAATTCTTTAACTGTTTTGGGTTCCTTGTAGTTGACAATATCTTGCACACGCGATGGGAGAGGTTTTAGGCCCAGCGGAGTTACCAAATATCCAAGAAAGGGAACCTCTGACAAACCAAATACAGACTTTGAGACATTGATTGTGATTCCATATTGCCGTAAACGTTCAAATAATTGTTTCACGTGTTGTATATTTTCGGCAAGAGTGCTAGATGCGATGAGTATATCATCTTTATAAGCGTAGCAAAAATCTAAACCTTTGATGACTTTGTTTATAAAACGTTGAAACGTTTGTGCAGCATTGCACAAACCGAAAGTCATGCAGGAAAACTCGAAGAGTCCAATGGGCGTGATAATTGCTGTCTTTTCAATATCTGATTTTTTGACAGGTATCTGATGATACGCTTTTACTAAATCAATTTTACTGAATATCGACTTACCATTTAGAAGAAATCCGAAATCGTGTATATGAGGTACAGGATAACGGTCTGCAACTGTTACAGCATTTAGGCGACGATAGTCCCCGCAAGGTCGCCATTCTCCATTTGGCTTTTGTACCAGATGTAGAGGACTTGCCCAAGAACTTTTTGATGGACGACAAATACCTTGTTTAACCATATCTTCGAATTCCTTCTTGACAATTTGAAGTTTTTCTGGAGATAACCGGCGTGACTTGGAAAAAACTGGAGGGCCATTCGTTTGTATATGATGTTTTACAACATGTTTAACAGGTGTCTGATAAGTTTGTGGCTTCGTTATATCTTCATACTCTTTCAGAATTTGATAAAATTCAGAATTTTCTGAAATGGATTTAATTGAGTACGGTATAGGTTGCATGTTTAGTGTACCCATGCACTGAGATTTGGATGCACTATCAATTAGACTATTATTTTTAATATCAACCAGCAATCCGTTATGTTTTAAAAAATCAGCACCTATTATGGGCTTATTAACATTAGCAATTATAAAAGACCATCGAAATTTCCTTCTTAAGCCGAAATCTAAGAAAATAGACTTCTCACCATATGTTTTTATTGCTGACTGATTTGCTGCGAACAATTCTAATGAAGCAGGATCCTGAAGTCGTTCTGATGAAGTAGCAGGAAACACTGATACATCGGGGCCGGTATCAATTAGAAATTTAAATTTTGAATTGTTATCATGAAGATATAGGCGACAAATCTCTCTGCCAGCCTCATCTGTCACCATGGACGAGGAGCCTAGTGGTTTTCCGATGAGGAGGCTTGTTTTGATGAAAATGCACAAGGCTGCAAATATTTTGATGCTTTTTCTCCAAATTTATAATGGTACCAGCATAAAGTTTTATTTTTCTGTCCTGCTGAAATATGTCTAGATTTTGAACGTCCTCTTTGCTGATGCAAATGATTACGTCCGCGATCATTGGTAAGAGATTCAATTCTCTTTGTTAGTGCATCTATCTTCATTTCCAAATTGTTCTGATTCTCGTATGTTGAAAATGATGGTGAAAATGAGTTTATTTCCCACGCATCGTATATGTCAGCAATCTTATCTGCAATAAGCGCTAGTTTATTAAGAGACTCACTACTTACAGACAAAATGGCTTGTATTTGCTTAGGTAAGCGCTGCATCCATAATGACTTTAGAAAATCATCCGAAACTTTACCAGAAACTAAAGTTATCATATCCCGAAGAAGGGCTGAAGGCTTCTTATCACCGATTTAGACATCACGAAGAAGTTTCTTTAATCGCTTTTCCTCTGAATCGCTGAATCTTTCTAAAATTTGTTGCTTTAGCGTCACATACATGTTAGTAGTTGGTGGTTGCAGAATTAAATCGCTGACTTCGGAGAGAATATTGGATTCTATAGATCCAACGATTGTATGAAATTTCGTAGCAGCTGACGTAATTCCTGCGTTAATAAATTGGCTCTCAATTTGTTTGAACCATAAAGCCGGATTCGTTTTCCAAAACGGCGGAACCTTAACAGATACTCTCGCGACCTCCCGCGATGGTGTAGCAGAATCCATGACAATCTGCCGATACGACACCTCGAATTGGAGTTGGGGGAGATAATCCAGGAACAATTTCTTCATCTCTTGCTGCGGCTTGTCCATCGTCTTCTACAGCTCTCGATGGGGACTGAAAAAGCGGCATTATTGAATCCTTTTCGTCGGGGTCACCAATTTAGTGTTTAAATTAAATTTAAAATAAATAGTTTCAACACTTTTTATAAAAAAAATTAAAGAATTTATTTTTGAAATGTTTATACAATGAATTGTAGAATAATAATAATTTGTATAAAAGTTTTTCTTTTCTTTTTTTCTTTAAAACAAAAAACTCTTAGAACTAAAAAAAAATATTTTTTAATTTATATTAACAAGTATAAAAGTACAAAGTTAAAAAATTATAATAATGAATAATATTGTATAATCACCACAATGTGTTTATTTAAATGTGTTGAGTTTGTTTTCTTCATTTAAAATGATTTGAATTGTGAGGCATATCTTTAGTGTCTTTATTAATTTAAAAAATAGAATTTCCTAGAATTTGCACTCATATTTCGAGCACTGGAATCCAATAGTATTTATCACTGGGATATTTGTTTTTCTTTACAATCCCTCAATGTTTTTAAATCTACATAAATTTTGGTAGTTGCACGTCGTAATTGGCTTTCAAGGTCTGTCAAGGAAGCGCGAAATTTACTTTTATTAAATTTAATTTTTGAAAAAAAAAGCTTCACAAGCATACGTAGATCTTAAGGCGCTTACAATTTTCATAGCAAATAATCTAGAGTTATGATATTTTTCCGCTGTTATATACGTGTCGTCGAACTCAATTTTAAATGTCGCTTTATGAACCTGCTTCAACTCATTGTTAGACTGAAAATTAATTATTTGCATCTGTTAAGCTTCTGGAACAGTGGAAGCATCGACTTGAAATGGAGAAAAAAATATCTCAAACGTTTTGTCATATTTTGGTATTTCTGAGAAACTACGATTAAATTCAACTGAAAGTTTTCTAATTTCATCAGCGTACTTTGAAAGATTAATAGTTTGACTGCTATTAACTTCTTTTAATGACGGAAAATGGTGAAGATTGTTATTTCTAAGTTGAGACTCAAATAAAATTAGCTTAGTTTGGAATGCTTTGATATGATTACAAGCCTCAATAATTAAATTATCTTGCCCCTGTAACTCCTTGTTTAGCTGGTTAATTTTTTCGTTATGTCTGCTAAGAAACACAGGTCCAACAGCCATATTTGGTCATTTAAATTCGAAACTAAAGTTCTCTCTTCATCATAAAATTTTCTATTTCCACCCGTAATTCAAAAAATCTTTTTAAACATGTTCCGCGACTCAACCATCTAAGTTTGGTAGAGTAGACAACATCGCCGTATTCCGAACTTAATTCGTTAATTCGCATGTGATCGAATATAGTTAACTGTTCTTATTAACACACCCATAGGTAATACCTGGACACAAATATTTTGCTGATGTATCAGACAGTGTATTACAAATATTTCACTGGTTTTAACAGATGTAGCTTCAACTTCATTCATAAACAACTTTACAGCTCCTTTATTTTAACCAATCATAGCATGCGCACCATCCGTTGTTAGTCCAGAAAGCTTCTCTTAATGTAAAGAATTGCAGGATAAATATTTTTTTATAGAGTGAAAAATATCCTCTCCTCAGTGGTGTCTCACAAATTTAAAAGATTTAGCATTTCTTGTGTCACTCTGAAAGAATCGTTAACCCCACGAATAAATACAGCAAGTTCAGATGTATCTGAAATCGAAAGCTAGAGAATATGCTTTGAATTGTTGAATCCGCTCTCGTAAAGTCACCACTAATTCATCGCCACAATATTAGATGGTAGTTTTAATGAAGAACTAAACATTTTCTGCTGAGATTTCAATTCAGATTTTAGCTCGGCTAACTTAATTTTTCTCAATTCTCTATTAAATTTCACTTACACGTCATGTTTCGTTTCATGATGTCTTTTAACATTATATTCCTTCAACTCAAATGGAGTTAAGTAGGATACAAAGACTAGTGTGTATTGGAATAACGGGTGCAATGAGGACGTGCCCAACGGCATCACTGGAAGTACTCTTGGACCAAAGCCCACTACATGTAGTGGTGCAAAAGAAAGCCCTGGCAACGGCAATCAGGATAAAGGGGGATAAACCTATAATCAGGCTTGATGATGGGCAATGGAACCGAATGAGTCAAGTTAAAGATTGCTCCCTCCTAGATTGTCCAATGGACAGGACTGAGAAGAAATACGATTTCAAGAAAAACTTTGTTACAAAACTTAGTAATAAGAAGGAATGGAGTAGTTTGAGTACAGCATATTCTCTAAAGAAGGATACGATCAAATGGTACACGGACGGTTCAAAGACCGGAAATGGAACAGGGGCGGGAGTCTTTGGGCCTAGAACCAAATACTACGAATCAATTGCACAGATTAACTTAAATAGAAAGTACAAAAGACGGGACATAACCATATTATCAGATAGTCAAGCTGCTATTCGAGCACTAGCCTCTTATGTACTAAACTCTAAGTAAGTATGGGACTCTCTGCAGAGACTGAATGAACTAGGCAAACACAATAAAGTCAGCCTGTGTTGGGTCCCGGGACATATTGGGATCCAAGGAAATGAACAAGCAGATGAGCTTGCCAGAAGGGGAACTTCCACGAATCTAATGGGGCCGCAACCGTTTTGTGGAATAGGAAAAGGAGTATGAGAAGGCGTACTCAGAGAATATGAGAATCATATCAGACAAGAGCTTTTCTCGAGCAACTTAGGCTTAAGGCAATCTAAACTCTTGTTAGGTAACTACAACAGTAAGAGAATTGAGTCATGTATCGAATTATCAAAGAACGGACTGAGAATACTAACCGGGATTTTAACTGGTCACTGTAGGCTCAGAGAGCATCTGAGCAAGTTAGGAATTGAAGTCAACCGCATGTGCAGATTCTGCGATGAAAAGGCAGAATCACCGGAGCACATACTGGGGGATTGTGAAGCTTTAATGCATAAGAAGAAAAAGCACCTGGGTTCTTTCCAAATACCAGGGAGCGAAACTAAATCACTGGAACCAACCAATATCCTCGAATTTCTTTGGTCTTCAGGGTTGGGTGAGATTTTGTAGGGACAAACTATTAGCTAACTATTAGTACTTTCGACATCCCTTTATCAAATACAAAAAAAAAAAATTATATTCCTTAAAAACATCTATTGTATCTCGGCCAATCAAATATGTTAATTTTGAGTTCTGTATTATAAAGAAGTAATTTCCTTCCCAATGATCGCTGTATTTGCTGTTTTCTTCTGAAACTTTTCTGTTTTTGGAATTCACTGTAAAGGCCAAATATAATTAAAGTTGTGTATAATTATTCAATATATCGTCCCCTTAGTATTAAAATAGCCTATAAATTTTTTGATGTTTTGAGAAAATGAATTTCAAACTTTTTGTCGAAAGTAGCTCTCACTCAAATCTCGTTATGTCTGTAAATATTTATTATTTTCGACGTTTTTTTTTAAGACTGTTTAAAAATGAGTCTATTTTGTTAACTGATCAATTTTTATTATTGTAATCATCCTTTTAATGAACAAAAAAGTGGTGTAAACTGCAAATACATCAGATAAGCTATTTTATTTTTTAATGTTTTCTATCAAGTTTCTGATACGTTATTTTATTTTGTATGGTATACACTATTTTATTCAAGAAATACACCAGAATAATTAGTAAATTTAATATGAATTTTTATTAGTATAAAATTATGTTTTAATTACAGTCAGATCGTAAATTATTAGCATGGTCTTTAATTATTGTCGTCTGCGTCCTCTTCTTCGAATCTGTCTGGTTCATCTAAACAATCGCGATTATTCCCTCCTTGTAAATTCAAAAAAAATGTCTGTGAGCCGGGAGGAATTACATTTTTTTTGCATAAATCTTTGAGATCCTTCAGTTTTGTGTCAGAAATTGGTAGTTCTTTTTTATATTTGTGAGTTAATGTAAAATTTGTGACCCCTTTCTTTTTCATTCTCGAGCCATCTATATCAATCACTTTGAAGTCTTCGTTCCATTGTTCCTTGTATAACAATTGTCTCTTTTCACTTTTTATTACTTGGAGAACCTTGATTTTAAGCCAATTTACCGATTCATTGTTGACATTTTTCTTCAAGTTATGGTTCAATTTTGAGAACGCCGTTTTGAGATCAATAATATCACTGTAGTTAAGCCTTTCTACAGCGTACGGATTTTTTCGTCTTGCCAGTCTAAGTATAGTTGGCCATTCTTCTGGTGAATATACACAAATATTTCTCTTAGTTCGTTCTATAGCCGAATGCATGGAATCTGCTTCCATTTGTGTGTGTCCACTTTGAAGATATTTAATCGTTATTGAATTAAAATGCAATGAATGATTTATATGAAGCAATAATGTGGCAATTAATCTGTTTCTATTCTGTCCTCCACAGCAGTCTGAATACAGAATAACATCCGTTACTGATTCGGGTAAATTGTTCAGCATTTTTAATAAAGTGGTTCCAATTTCCTCTGACCCACGCTTACCATGGTTTTCATCCCACAGGAAACAATATCCAGCTCCATTAGCTAAATCGTAAAATGTGTTGTTGTATGTGGCGAACTTCCGACTGTAATACAAGGTGCTTACATTGCTACATGGTGTCAATAGCACTGATTGTAAGTCAAAAGTAAATACTTTTATATTGCTGTTATTTTTAGATAACTCCTTGTCAGCATGTTTGTGGAGTCTTGCTTGGGCTTTATTTGCTAAGTGTTCATCATATGATTTCTGTATTGAAGCCTTGTCCTCTGTATTTTTGAACGTTTCGCATGTTAAGCATGTGTCCTTTTTTGGATGATGAAATGAATAATTGTAATTATTACAAAATATGTGGCGATACATATGTTCTTTAACTGAGAGATCTGGGTGGCGTTCTTTAAATAAGTTATACATTTTTGTAATTGTTAGGTCTGAGCTCAGATAAAGGCGTTGGGACTTTGCTCGAGTATAGTGACTTTCTACTGCTGGAAATGACTCTATGTGTTCTTTAATAAGAGTTGCTATCTCCGCGTCTACTTTTCTTTGCATTCCGTGTTTACCCCTCATGTCAACAAATTGTCTTTGATTTTTTTTTTTTTGGCTAATACAGATATCGCGCAGTCTGACACGTGTAAAGTATTTAAAAAGAACTTTTTACAGACCTGTTTGTCATTTAGAAAGTATTTTAGAGTGTTCGACCGCCGTGATTCTCTCGTTAATGTCCTCTTGCACTTCTCCACTTTTATGTGGAATAGACGTTGCTTGCAGTAATCGCCCAAACTCCAATAGTCTGCATTGATTTTCTTACGATCTTCTTCAGAGAAGTGTTCTGGACATTTGTGATGACAGCTGCAATTAGCGGGCTTCGGTAAACGTTCCTTAATTACTTTACCACTCTTTGTAACATAAGCCTTTCCTTGACTCCTGTCACTCTTTCTTTTGTTCTGCATCCAAAGCTGGCTCTTACGCTATTGAATAAAACAAATCCATAATTGCAGGAGACATCTTCTTAAATTACCTTTTAATTAACTCACCTTTCTTTTTCGTGTTACTGTCAGTTCTACATTTTCATCATTGCTTTCTTCTGCGATTTCGCAGAGCACTTCATGTTGCTTTACCGAAGATTTTTCAATTTCCTCTTCATCCGTTTCTGGAATATAATAATCCGACGATCCTGCTGAAAAGTCTTCTCCATCCTCTTCGTCAGTTTGCGATATATTTGAATCCAATGGTTCCACAGATAATCCAACAGAGTTTGGAGCAAGTTTGACACATAGGGCTCCTGTTAATTCCATCGCAAATTCTGTTGACAATTAATATACATTAATATTCCTTCCTGCAATTTAAGTTAGCAGATACTCACCAGAGCTTGATAAATCCATGATTAAATAAATGAATGATTGGGAACGAATGAACGACTAAATGATTATGAACGAGCGAATTTCAACAACGAACTGAAATCCTAAATTGTACAAATTATTTCTATTGCATTTACATACATGAAAAAACAACGTAAGCATTGCATAGCCTACTTTTGTTTTTTGTTATTTTTAAAACACATGTTAATTGTTCTGACAATATAACGGCCTATAGGATTCATACAAATGAAGAAATTGAAAATATTTGTTGAACAACAACGTATATCATTATACGTCATTTTAGGTGTTTGTGTCATGATAAAATTGATTTTTTTCCTAAAAGTTAAAATAGAGTATGTGACTGTACATTACTATTATATTGAATAAACAGAAAATTTACTTTATGTAAAATAGCGTATATGCGTTTACATGATTTTTGAGGAAAATAATTTAATACAAATTTATACTATATTTTTTTGACTGACGTTTTGACACACTTTGTGGAACTAGAATTTGACAAAATTTTGACCACATATAAAATCGACGATGGAGAATCCAAAAATTCAATAAAAAAATAATAGCCTATGAGCACATAGGCTATTGTTATACTAAGGGGACGATATGTAAGTGCATTTCATGTTACTTATGTATTTATTTCATTTTCTTGGTATAGAATTCTAACTATTAGACTTTTATATTACTTTTTTTTTATTAACAAAAACAATCCAAACCAAAAAAATTTTTCCAATAAGTGTCAGCTTCTTTAGTTATATTTTTCTGGCGATGCCTATTATAGAAATATTTTTGAATTATATATTTTGAATGTGTACAAAAATGTGTTCACATATCATTACATAAAAAAAAAATTTTTTACAATAATTTTATTACGCCTAAAAATATGCAGTAAAATAAAAACTAATGAATATTATGAAGATAGTCTTTTCACAAGCAAAAATTATAATGAGACGGACTAAAAAATATAATAAAATCTTTGTAATATTGAATTTTGTAGTTAATATTTTTTAAAATATGTCCGTTTTTGAAAATTTTAGTAGATTTTTTAATAATAGATGATTCCAGCGCTCGAAATTCGAGTGCTATTTCTAGGCAACTTTATTTTTCAAATTAGCCAATTCACAAACCAACACTTTTATAGTTTACTATTATTGTGAGTGGAGATAACAAACTCATTAAAAAACACAATAACAAATTTAATAAACACACACATAGCATATGTATAATTTTATGTATGGATTAGTAGCAACTTTAAATGCAATTTACTCAAAATAAAGGCAAAAATTTAAAAATCTGTAAATCTGGTGAACAGCTAAAAAGAAATACCTTTCAAATAATAAACGTTTGGTCAAAATCGGGATAAAACGGTAGAACAAAACATCGGTAACAAAAAATCGCCTAGCTGATTAATATTATAGATATTTATTCTACCCTCCACACCTCAGTGGCAGAGGGTATATATAGGTATGTCATTCTGTTTCTAACGCATCGAAAAACTAATTTCCGACCCCATAAAGTACATATATTATTGATGCTTATCACAGCTCGAGTCGATATAGCGATGTCTGTCTGTCCGTCTGTCTGTTGAAATCACGCTAATTCACGAAAAAGAAACATTTTTCTGGGTAAGGTTACAATAATATCATTTGCCATAATTCCCAGCAGGTTGGTGTTGAAAATGGGCTAAATCGGGCATCACTGTGCTTAGATACGAGCAAAAATATGTAGATACCCCTAAAAAAACATGAAACCCAACGTGTTTTGTTGTAATATTTTAGTGGTTGAACATAATAGTTGTACAACAACATTAACACTTCAAAAAAGCCACAACAAAATGATGCAATCATACCAACAAACACAACTACCATGAGCTATGTTAGTAGTATTGCCACATATTTTTTATCGTTATCATGTTATAATAAAAAAAAATCGCCAATATAAAAGAAAAAATTTAAACGAAAAATGGAAAATGGAAAATTGAAAAATGGAAAATGAAAAATGAAAAATGTAAAATGAAAAATGGAAAACGGAAAATAGAAAATTGAGAATGGAAAACGAAAACGAAAACTGAAAAACGGAAAATGAAAAATGTAAAGTGGAAAATGAAAAATGTAAAATAGAAAATGAAAAATGGAAAATGAAAAACGGAAAATGGAAAATGAAAAATGGAAAATAGAATATGAAAAATTGAAAATGAAAAATGGAAAATGAAAAAACCAAAAATGAAAAACGAAAAACGAAAAATTAAAAATACAAAATGGAAAATGGAGAATGAAAAATAAAAACTGAAAATTGAAAAATAAAAAAATGAAAAATGGAAAATGAAAAATTAAAAATGAAAAATGAAAAACGAAATTGAAAAATAAAAAGTAAAAATGAAAAATGATATATGGAATTTGGAATTTGGAAAATGAAAAATGGAAAATGAAAAATGGAAAATGAAAACTGAAAAATAAAAAATGAAAAATGGAAAATGGAAAATTAAAAATTGAACATTAGAAATGGAAAATGAAAAAATAAAAATTAAAAAATGGAAAATGAAAAATGAAAAATGGAAAATTGAAAATGAAAAAAGAAAAATTAAAAACAAAAAATTAAAAATGGAAAATGGAAATTGAAAAATGAAAAATGAAAAATGAAAAGTGAAAAATGAAAAATGAAAAATGGAAAATGAAAAATGAAAAATGGAAAATTAAAAATTTTAAATTTAAAATTAAAAATAAATATAAAATTAAAAACTACTAGCTAATTCAGATAAAAATATTTTAAAATTTGCTTTTTTTAATATTAATATCTGGAAATTTTTAGCCAAGAATCAGTTGATTAAAAATGCGAAATGGAAAATGGAGAATGAAAAATAAAAACTGAAAATTGAAAAATAAAAAATGAAAAATTAAAAATGAAAAACGAAATTGAAAAATAAAAAGTAAAAATGAAAAATGATATATGGAATTTGGAAAATGAAAAATGGAAAATGAAAAATGGGAAATGAAAAATGGAAAATGAAAAATAAAAAATGAAAATGGAAAATTAGAAATGGAAAATGAAAAATTAAAAATTAAAAATGGAAAATGAAAAATGAAAAATGGAAAATGAAAAATGAAAAACAAAAAACTAAAAATGGAAAATGGAAAATGAAAACTAAAAAATGAAAAATGGAAAACGGAAAATGAAAAATTAAAATTGAAAATTAAAAATGGAAAATTAAAAATTTTAAATTTAAAATTTAAAATTAAAAATAAATATAAAATTAAAAACTACTAGCTAATTGAGATAAAAATATTTTAAAATTTGCTTTTTTTAATATTAATATCTGGAAATTTTTATCCAAGAATCAGTTGTTTTTTTTTTTTTTGAATTACCGTGGATTATCGCAAAGCATTCTTATTGGGTCAAACTTTGGGTGTTATAATGCTGGCTGCATTATATAACGAATTATATTAGGGGTTTTCTACTCTAGTAAAAGAAAAATAGTGCCATTTTTCAAATAGTAACGAATTCTTTCTGAAGAAGACACAATCATTGTTTATTATAACAAGGAATTATAATGGAAACTGGACGACAAGAAAAGCAATTAACTTTAAATTTAATTGGTATTCGAAATTAAAAATTCAGTATCAGTAACAGTTTTAAAGAGGCACCCAATATTGGTTGTAATATTGAGTTTAAGATGCAGGTAGGTATCAAAGATTCGGCACAGCCGAATTTAAAACTCCTACTTGTTTTTTTTTATAGATTCTCTAAAAAATTTAAAGCGAATAATAATCATACAACGGGCCACATAAAAACACCTAAAGGGACACATGTGGCCAGAGGGCCTCAGCTTGGCCACGCCTCGCCAAGACGAATATGGCAGTGTTCGCCCAGTAAATGATATTGAATTCATATTGAATTCATTAGTGTTAATCTAACTTTTGGCAATATGCGGATCCCAATAATGCCATCTATTTTACCTTTCTTTGGTTGCTCTATTTACTGAACGTTGTATTTGGTTTTCTTTTTCAATTAAACAGAATCTATATCCATAAAACACATGTAAACTTTAAGGAAAAAAGCTAAAAATTAGTTGCTCTAAACATTCATTGCCAGCCTAAAAACGAAATCTCTTAATCTTAATGATTACAAAAAAAAAATAATGTTTAAGCCGTAAGAAAGTTTATAAAACTTCCAAAGTTTCTTTAAGAGTATGTACATAAACTTATAAATTCATAATAAAATAAAAACATAAAAATTCTTACATGAAACAAATGATATAAAAGAATAAATCCTTAAAATGATTCCAAGAAGAATTTTATAAACCATAAAATAAAATGAAAAGCGAAATAAAAATGCCAAAGCATAAAGTATGAAAAATTAGATTTAATAACATTTACGTTTATTTGCTGTTTTTATTTTAAGCTTTTTCGTTCAAAATGTACCACCTTGCCTTGGCATGTAATAGACATTTGCCAGGTGAGAGAGAATGAAGAATAAGACAAAGTACATTTACTTTGTCTGTGTCATATATTCTACAGTTATTTTGCTGTTTTTTGACTTGGAAATAACAAAAACGACCACTTTATTAAAATAAGTGTCGATAACACATTGCAGATTTCTTGACATATGTAAGAGTATGACTCGTATTTACCCACACGGATGCAGTTGACAAGAGAAACAGCTAGTGGCTGAGATGTTGTCTTTGGAAGTGCTTCACTAATTGATTTATAACACCAATTAACTGTTTTTGTCTTTAACTCACTTGTTCTATGGATGCCAGCAATTTTATTTTATAACTTTGGTATAAATGAAAATCTATTGCCAGCAGAAAATGTAGAACATAGAAAGCAATAACACAATCCCAATTACACCTTTGCTTTTTACAAAAATTTAAACTATGAATTTAAAAAAAACGGTAAACCGAAAATTTATCATTTGAAAAACAAGTTTATATAAACAAATTTATTTCACGGAAAACACCGGTATATAAAATAAAAAGCGGTTAACCGAGTCAAAAAAAACCCGGATTTCGGTTAACCGAGTAATAAGTTTAATAGGTTTTAAAAACCGAAATAGGGGCAAAGCCTGGGATCAAGTCTAGATTTTTCATAATACAACACCTGGCCTGAAATAAAATCTCTAATGCAGCTTGACGGTTAAAACATAACGAATGGAAAAATAGATGGAAGCTTAAATGCTTCCATATATTCTTTTTTCCAGAAAGTGTAACTTTAGTATCACGATGTTTTCTGATCGATAAGTGTTGAAAATGTCGCTCAACGACTTTAAAGAAAATCCGCCCAAAAGTTAAAAATAAAAATTTTCGCCACTTTAGAGGCCTGGTATATAAAAATATCTCTAATTTTAAAGACAGTTGAATAAGGAGATAATTTTCAAGGAATTATTCTAGACAAGAAACTTGCTTGGAATATCCAACTGGTAACATTATTATTATACATTTGATTGCTTTATAGGCAGCAATACGATTTGCTAGTAAAATCTTCGGTCTTAACCCTAAAACAGTCACTGGGTTCTACAGAATTACTCTCAGATGCAGCAATTATTTGGTAGCTGAAAGCAGTATCTAAACTTTGCATTTCAAATTGGTTTGCATGCATACTTGTTACAGGAGCCATAAAAACCTGTCAAGGTATAGTTGGAGCCCTAAAGTCCTAGTATTAGCATCAATCTGTATATTCATTCCAAAGTTTGACATTTTTAACAGGGTCCGAACTTCGATGCTTTTGTCATGCGAACGTTCTTTAATTTGTTTTCGGTTCTCTCTAGTTCTCTCTATGTTTAGAGTATCGTGGCTTATTTGTTATATTTCTGGTTATAATTAATGGTTTACAACTAATATTGGTAATTAATAATTTGAGCATATATAGTGGTTGGTTGAAACTCTTCCTGGGAGTGAGAGAGAAACCTGGAGTAGGCACTTCTCTCGTTGTCAAAAGCCTGGACTCTTGTCGTTGTGTAGAGAGACCTGCGAAGGCACTTCTCTAAACTGCGGCGAGAAACCTGCGTAGGCACTTCTCTGAACTGCGGGGAAAACTGCGTAGGCACTTCATTTGATCGCGTGGGAGGGACTCTCGTAGGCACTTCTCTAAACTGCGGGGAGAGACCTGCGAAGGCACTTCTCTAAACTGCGGCGAGAAACCTGCGTAGGCACTTCTCTGAACTGCGGGGAAAACTGCGTAGGCACTTCATTTGATCGCGTGGGAGGGACTCTCGTAGGCACTTCTCTAAACTGCGGGGAGAGACCTGCGAAGGCACTTCTCTAAACTGCGGGGAGAAACCAGCGAAGGCACTTCTTTAAACTGCGGGGAGAAACTTGCGTAGGCACTTCTCTGAACGGCGGGGTGAGACCTGCGTAGCCACCTGTAAGTACCTCATAAATGAAAGAAAGTAATGTTTTGTGTTTAGGCTTGATCTCAACTTAAATTAGAAATACTAATATTTTACAGCATGTACTTTAAATACTAATATTTTACAACTGTAACCAATTTACAATAACAATTACTAGTGATAAGCAGTTAATGGTTGAGTTGGCGATTCTGATCGACGGGTCACCAGAGGGTTCGTGTATTAAAGGTAGCAGGAGGCAGCCATACATATATATATAAGTAAATTAATATAATAAATTGGATTTATAATAGTAAAAAATAAAAAAAAATAAATAATAGTTTTATTGTTAACGTAAAATAACGTTAATCAACGTTATTTTATTGTTATTTTACGTTAACAATAAAACTATTTTTTTTTTTTTTTTTATTTTTTACTATTATAAATCCAATTTATTATATTAATTTACTTATATATATATGTATGGCTGCCTCCTGCTACCTTTAATACACGAACCCTCTGGTGACTCGTCGATCAGAATCGCCAACTCAACCATTAACTGCTTATCACTAGTAATTGTTATTGTAAATTGGTTACAGTTGTAAAATATTAGTATTTAAAGTACATGCTGTAAAATATTAGTATTTCTAATTTAAGTTGAGATCAAGCCTAAACATATCGCCGCCCTTGATGGATCAGGGGATGCATCAAACCTCAATTGGTATAGGTGCCAACTTATGGATAGCTCTTCGAATCTGCCCATTCTTCGTTTTTATATCCGCTATACGTACTGAACCTTTAGCGTCACGTATTACATTCGAAACTCTACCCATTAGCCACTGCTTTGGAGGTAAGTTGTCTTCTGCTACCAAAACCAGATCACCCTCATTTAAGTTTATCTGCTTCTTTGTCCACTTGACCTTTTGCTGTAATTCATGAAGATACTCCGTCGACCACCTCTTCCAGAAATGCTGTTGTATGGCAGAAATACGTAGCCATCTATCTAGGTGAGACAATTCTTTATACTCAAAAGTAGGCTCAGTAATACCAACCAACGGACCACCAGTCAAAAAATGGGCTGGTGTCAAAACACTTTCATCATTCGGGTCATTTGAAATCGCCGTCAATGGTCTGGAATTTAATATTGCTTCCACTTCAGCAACAACTGTTGCAAGTTCCTCAAATGTTAGATGCGATTGACCCAATATACGTGCCAAATGATATTTTGCAGACTTTACTGCCGCCTCCCATAATCCACCAAAGTGGGGGGATCTAGGCGGTATATGTCGAAACTCGATATTATTTGCAGTACAATATTTTGAGATTTTACCTTGAACTTGGTCATCAAAAAACTTCTGCTTCATCTCTTCTAAATCTTGGCGTGTACCCACAAAATTAGTAGCATTATCACAAAACAGCTTTGAGCATAACCCACGTCGAGCCACGAACCTCTTTAACGAAGCTAAGAATGCCTCAGCGGTTAAATCTGAGACAACCTCCATATGTACAGCTTTCGTACAAAAACAAATAAAAACAGCAATGTAACTTTTTGTTGTACGGCAACCACGAAGTTTATAGGTCGTTATAACGGGTCCACAGAAGTCCACACCTGTAACAGTAAACGGCTTTGCAACGGCTACTCTAGGTAAGGGCAAATCTCCCATAATCTGATTACTTAGCTTTGGACGACATCTAAAACATTGCACACAACTGCTAGTTACTGACCGTGTCAATCGGCGAGCATGAAGAATCCAAAACCGCTGTCTAATTATAGCCATTACAGCTTGGGTTCCAGCATGTAAATATTTCAGGTGAAAAAATCTTATAATGCTTCGAATAGTTACTGAGTGGTGAATTCAAAAAAACAATACAGTGTATAATTCATTTGTTGACAAACTTAAGGGAATTCAAGGATAAAAATGTAAAATATATAATACAAGGTGTGTTGATGAAAACAAGTTCACGATATTCATCGTTAAAAAAAGTTAATGGCAAAAAACCTGGATTTCTAATAATGCTTTTGTCCAGGAAGCCATAGGTGGACTTAAACTTTTAAATATATTGATTAAAGCTTGCGGATATTATTTTGCACGAAGATTTAATTTTGCACATTGAGGTCCTCAAAACTTAAATGGTCTTTACAACATCCAAATTGTACCTGCTTCTAGACCGCATCAACGTGGAGCTTTTCTATAATAGGAAGTTTAAAATTTTAATACTCTGTATATCAGTGTGGAGGCAGGTTGGCCTTTTGTAGACACTCGATTTCTTAACTGGTTCTAAAACGAATTCTGGAGTTAGGGCTGGGGAAACTAGAATATATGTCTTATGTGTGTGCGTTGTACTCTGTAGATTCAAATAAAATGGACATAAGACTTCTTCTGGATCTACTGATCGTACACTCATAAGGAACCTGGAAAAGTTTAAGATCAGAGGAACAAATGATCCATAAGGGTCACAGTGCCGGCCACCTGGTTAGGAAAAAAACTTTTTTTTTAAACTTGTTTCATAATATTAGGAGGAAGAACAGATGTAGAAAGGTCTGATTCCGGCAAGAAATGTTGGTTGCAAGACTTTAAAAGTTCGAAACAAATTAAAAGCGGAAACCGTGAACCATAATAAAAATCGAGTTATCAATTTCGAAGAAGGTTTATGGCACAAAAATGCCATTCAAAAAATATATTTTCAATATCATCCATGGGCGTTGAAAAAAAACTGCCCCACTGAGTAATACACTGCAAGTTGTGTCAACTTTATCAAAATTACTTTAACGTTTCCTCTCAGTTGAAATGTGTTATCGATGACGAGTCTTGCAAGCAACTCGCAGAAAAAATTTGCTCTGCTATTTGAGTCTTCCAGTGACGCAGAAAAGCTAGTAATCAAAATATATATATTAGAGGCATTTCCAGGAAGGATTTCACTGTGGTTGTCTAACTGAGCGCGCTATCAGTGAACCAGTTCTTTTCAAAGCAAGATAAGATGTCAATCATTAATTTTATAACGAAAAATTTATTCTCGAAGAATGCCATCGAAGGGATAAAATTAATATCTAGTCTGATTTAGCATGTTCACAATAACAAAAAAGACAAAAATAGAATTTGTGACTCGCAAAATGTTCCCCAGATAAGACCAATTGAAACTTTTTTTATCGCGTCTATTGGCAAGCCTTTTCAGCGCTTCATAACGTTAGATTCGTAATCGTGTTAAAAATATCAAATGTTGTGGAGAGCTTCATAATATTTAAAGATCAACTTAATGTTCGTTCAACAACAGAGAGTATGGCTTTCGTAAAATCGTTCTATAGGAGTCATGACGGCTCATCTTTAGGAACGTTGGAGTTACTTCATTCATCGATTTGATGAAAGCAAAGATATTCCTCTGGAAATTTCCAAGACAAACGCTCGGGTATGGCATTGTTGTTTTTGGTATTTATAATAACTTCTTGGATTTATGTATATAGTTTTCTTACAGGTCGCACTATACATGTTGTTTCAGGTCACATCCAAAGAGTTCCAGTCTAACGTGGGAGTATCGCAAGTCTCTGTTCTTTCTGCTTATAATTTTTTCGTTATTTTTTTCCCTTAATGACTTTTCATGTCAAACATACAATTCTATCTACAGCGATATTGGTACTCGAGTTATATTTTCGTTGGATATAATTTTGGTGTTGGTATTAAAGACTAAGTTGGTTTTTAGGGGTCACCTCAACTACATCGATCCTAAAGCTTATTCACGTTCATGGTTTATTCAGTATATTATTGGAAATCTGTTTGATTCTAATGAGAAAAAAGTAATATTTTCGTCTTTTGTACAGTCGAGATTGGAATATCATTCACTTCTCAACCCCTCTCATATTTCATGAGCACAGATGCATTTGGAATGCTTTAAAATGAGGCAATATATGAATGTCATACTGAATCAAGAACTTTAAACGATCTACGAGTGGGGCCCAGCGAAGGTGTCGTTAATGTCTTCTCTGTCCTTGAGCATTCATACCCAAGGAAGCGGACGCTTCAGTGTGAACGCATTTTTCAATTTTCAAAAGAAGCTCTCAAGTCCCTAGGTTTCTTAAATTGGTGTAAGAATTACAACCTATATACGACCGAAAATTAAATACAACTCGCATACATGGGCAGGGGCTACACAGTCTATTTTTAAGCTTTTGGACCGTGGCGCTTATCAACAACACAGATATAGAAATAGCTTATGTACAAATTATTAAAATAGTAATATTTCAAAATAGGTAACCTTCTCCAATAATTTACCAATTTTGACAACGCGTTATTACGTCTATTTTGCGAGATCCAATATCCTATAGAGCAATCAGATGACATGTCCTTATACTTATTATAACCGAACGCCATAAATGACAAATGTGGCTTAATAAAGTCAAGATAAAATCAAAACGTAACAGTTAAACGATAACTTCGTGACATTTATGGCCATCTGACCAAGCCATTCGACCAACTGTGGATAGATTCCATACCACATATTTTCTAAATGATACAACAACACCAACACGTCGAAGGAATGTGCGTAAAGAGAATATCACAGTTGTAAACGAAAATAAGCAAAAGAAGATTCAAATGTATGGATTCATCGTCGGTGCCAGGAATTGGGACTCTGTCCGTCCACTATATGGAAAATTTTGTTCAAAAATCTTGGCCTGTATAAAATCGAGTGGATGCAGGAATTAAATCCACGAAACCATCATATGCGTCATTCTTTGGCCGATTGGGCTCTAGAGCAGTTTAAAACTGACCCGCAAAATTGTGTTCGGTGATGAGGCTCATTTTTGGCTTAACGGGTTTTTTTAATAAACAAAATAGCAACATATGGAGTTAGGCCAATCCACAACAGACCCTACAGACTCCATTACATCCAGAAAAATGCAAGCTGGTGGTATCTTTGGACCTTATTTCTTCCAAAATGAATCGGATCTGGCGTTACGTTTTTTGTTTGAAAATATGGATGACATTGGGCTGGGATGTGGTTTCAACAGGATGGCAATGGCAACCATCGATTTATTGAAATCAAAATTTGACGACAAATTTATAACGAGAAATGGACCTCCAAGGTCGTGCAATTTGAAAACTCTCGATCATTTCCTGTTGTGCTATGTGAAGTTACTGATTTATAATGACAAAACAGCAACAATTGACGCCTTGGAGGCCAACAATATACGTGTTATTCGAGACATACGACTAGCAATGCCGAAAATTGGACGTCAAGAATGCGCTTCATCAGTAACAGCCGCGGTGACCATATGGCCGAAATTATTTCCAAATATTAATACCACGTAGTCTTCTTTTGAATATAATTTTTTTTTTATTTATTAGAATTTAATTTTTTGTGTTTTTTTATAATTTCAAGTTGTATCGGCCTTAAAAAAGACCTTTTAAGTAGTAAGCAAATACATATATATTAATAAGTTCTGATGAATTTCATTAAGTTTTTACTTTTTCCTCTTACGCCGTTTTTTATGTATATATACAAATTTAAATAAAGTCCTATGAAAAAAATATCATAGAAAAAGTTTTATCTTTTCAAATAAATCTATAAATTATATTGGAACCTCTGTTTTCAATATAAAAAAAAGTTATTTGAAACAAGTAAGAGTGTTAATTTCGGCTATGCCGAATCTTCCACTACGTTTTCACTAATGTCTGGACTTATTGTTTTATTTATAGCAAATGTAAACAAAACATTTTAAAAAGTAAACAACTTTGATAAATTTAATACTAAATTATAACAACACACACAGAATTTTTAAAATTCTAAAGAGTTGTCACTATATTTTAGGTTATATCTTGAAGCAATGCTGCCCGATTTATCCCATTTTAAATACCAACGTGCTCGAAATTTGGTAAATTTGTCATTTTATATATGAGCGTAATTTCAGCAGACAGACGGACAGACGGACATTGCTATATCGAATCAAGTTGTTATAAGGGTCAAGAATATATATCGCTTATGATGAATTTCATTTAAAAATCAAGATAAAACTGAAATTTTGAACCCGACCACCTCAGATATCGATGAAATTTTGTTCATAGCTAAATTTGATCAATACAAACAAACCCTCATTTTTAGAAATGACTGTTTTGCGATTTTTTGGGCGTGGCACAGTGGGAAAGTTTTCGAAAAAACGCGAAAATGGTCAAAAAGTGCTCCATTTAAAATGCAATAACTCAGAATCGGCTGAACCGATTTCCATGATCTTGGTATCATTAAAAAGATATTTTAACAGGCTTTATGACGTGTTTGAAAAAAAAAATACACTGTAAAAAATTTTATAACAAAAAGAAAATTTTAAATAACGAAAAAACCAAAAAGATCAAGGGTTTTTTTACAGTGTATTATTTTTTTAGAAAGGTTTATCCTTCACCTATACCATATCCAAAAAGTAAAATGGGTTCTTTTTTAGTTTTATTTATATAATTTTTTAAGTAGTGTCACTTCTAGTAATTGCCCTTATATTTTATATTTACAGGTAAAATAACACAGTACAACACATGATTTGCCAACTCAATTCGCTTTTATTCCCAATTGAGTAAAGGTATGAATTTCAAAAATTTGCTCTACATATGCACAACATTCTTCGGAAAAACCCTCGATCATATTTTTTATGATTCTCAGAATTAACAAAACGGAATAAACAAAGGGTTATTTGTTGAAATTTTTGTTGTTATTGCATTTGTCAAAAATATTTGCTGCTATTATTATAAATTTAAAAAATATATATTAAAATTTTTTATTTGTTTGTCAATCACTAAAATAAATAAATAAATAATTGTAACAATAATCAAAAAATTATTAAAGGGTTATTTAATTTTTATGATTGCGTAAGCAAAGTAATTTTTAATTATTTGGGTTTTTCAGTTGGCTACCTGTATGACTTTTTTACAGAAATTCAACCCACATTTAAGGGTGGTCATTATTCGGAAAATTTAAAACTCACACATGGTGAAACAGGTATATAGCCACCGTAAAAAAATATGCACCCATTTATAAGTACCTGTCAGTAAACTAGTGAAAAATACACAGTATAAATAGGAGTGCATTGATCGATTTTACTCATTCAACAAGTGTCGACGAACGCGAAAATTACAAGTCCATATTTTAAAAGTGCAACGTACCGAAATTTATAATTATAAACAGTTTAGAGAAGCCAAGATGTCCCATTACAATTTTTACGCATATATTTTAAAAATTTGAGTGAATATGAATTCAGTACAGATGCATAAAAATATCTAGTAAGTGTACGTACGTACACGTACGTACGTATTACTAGAAGTGACACTACTTAAAAAATTATATAAAAAAAACTAAAAAGAACCCATTTTACTTTTGGGATATGGTATAAGTGAAGGATAAACCTTTCTAATAATATAATACACTGTAAAAAAACTCTTGATCTTTTTGGTTTTTTTGTTATTTAAAATTTTCTTTTTGTTATAAAATTTTTACAATGTATATTTTCTTTTTTTTTCAAACGTGTCATAAAGCCTGTTAAAATATCTTTTTAATGATACCAAGATCATGGAAATCGGTTCAGCCGATTCTGAGTTATTGCATTTTAAATGGAGCACTTTTCGACCATTTTCGCGTTTTTTCGAAAACTTTCCCACTGTGCCACGCCCAAAAAATCGCAAAACAGTCATTTCTAAAAATGAGGGTTTGTTTGTATTGATCAAATTTAGCTATGAACAAAATTGCATCGATATCTGAGGGGGTCGGGTTCAATGCATCTCGATTTTTACATGAAATTCATCTTATGGGGCCCGTGGCGTTTCGAACTTCCATCATAGTTATATGAAATGCAACACTGCTCCCATCACCACCTGTTACTAGACTACTGTAATATTTTGAGCAAGTTCCGTCATTTACTTTGCGTTTAACAGCTGTTCAAAACATACAACCTCGTGGTTTTTTTTTATGGAAAAAAAAGAATTACGGGAGACTCTGCACCATCGATTTCAATGGTAAAAAAATGGTTTACTGGCTTTCATTGTGGTCGCACAAATACAAATGACGCTGAACGTTCTGGACGGCCAACTGAGGTCAGGTTGGCCGATCGAAGGTAAAAGTGTGTAAGATTGTTGATGCCATAAGCAGTGTGGTTTCGATTTTAAATGCTCAGTTGGGTTTAAGAAAGCTGTCTGCAAAATGGGTGCCGCGTTTGCTCTCAATTGACCATAAACGTAATCGTGTGACAACTTCAAAAGATTATATCTGTGGTCACAAGCAATAACCGCCTAACTCGAAAATCATGTTTTCGAGAAAAACAGCTTTTTATATAAATGTGATGGGGTTTCATAACGACTTAGGTCAGAATATTTGTATTAATATCTTTTTAAAAAGCAGTGTTAGAAAAATGGGGATTTCAAGTAAATATAAAGCATTGCTAGTAGAATATGATAGCATACATAACTCAAATCGTTCTTAAGTCGACTTAGGCGGTTATCGCTTGTGACCACAGATATAGAGTTGTTTAACCGCAATTCGAATGAGTTTTTGGGGCGTTTTGTAACTCTGGATGAAACTTGGATCCAAACGGAGACCAAGCAGCAGTCTAAACAATGTGCTTCTATGGGTGAACCGGCTCCGAAGAAGGCCAAAGTAAGTTTGTCGGCTAATAAGGTGATGGCAACAGTTTTTTGGGATGCACGCGGGATAATCCACATCGATTATCTTCAAAAGGGTAAAACAATACACGGCGAATAGTATGCCAAATTATTGGACCGATTTAACGAGGATTTAAAAAAAAACGACCCCATATGGCCAAGAAAAAAGTTATTTTACATCAAGATAATACACGGGTGCACACGTGTGCAGTCTCAATGGCAAAATTCCATAAATTGGGCTACGAATTGGTTCCTCATCCGCCATATTCTCCGGATTTAGCCCCCCAGTGACGGTTTCCTATTTCCAAACCTAAAGAAATGGTTCGGTGGAAAGAGATCTAGCTCCAAATGAAATTATCGATCAAACAAATTCCTATTTTATGGACTTCGAAAAATCATATTTTTTTGGAAGGGATACAAAAATTGGAGAAACGTTGGACTAAGTGTATTGAGCTAAAAGGAGATTATGTTGAAAAATAATTTTTTTTTTTTGCAAAACTGTGTTTCATTCTAAAAGTCACGGACTTATTGATCCGCCCGCATATTTTTCAATGCATTATAAATGCATGGACAAACTGATGTATAGCCTCTGCATAGTCGTGTGGAGGGTATAAAAAACTTGTACCATACATACATACAGTCGAAACTGAACTCATCCCTTTTGTTATTTTGTTCACACCAATCGCTCACCTTATATATTCCATTCGTTTTTAGTCTATTGCCACACTGCATTACCGAGAAAATTCGTTTACTAGCTGCACAAACCGCTTCACTACAGATAAATTCAAGGTAAATATCCATAAATACTACTCCCACTGTCCTTAAACCCATAATAAATTTTCCTTATATCAACGCAGTCCATTGCATTATTAGGGAACATCCTCTGAGCATACAAAAATATGTTCTTTATTTCCAAAAAAATAATCTAACCCATAAAAACAAAGTTTTTATTAAAACTCTTTCTTTCCTTATGCATATGAATTTTGAATCTCTCCGTGACTGTGCGTGACTTTGCATGACCATTTTCAAAATTAATCTTTGGTCACAACAAGTCTATGAATCAGGTTTCAGATCGATCGGATGAGTTGAAATGGGGTTTGAATCACTCCGTAACTGTGCGTGACTATGAGTAACTGTTTGTGACTATCTTAAAATTAATCTTTGGCCACAACAAGTCTATGGACAAAGTTAGAGTTCGATCGGATAAGGGGAAATGGGTTTTAAATCACTCCATGACTCTGCGTGACAATGCGTGACTGTGCGTGACTACCGCAAAATTAATCTATAGTCACGACAACTCTATGGGCTAAGATTCAGATCAATTGAATGAAGGAGAATGGGGTTGCCCTATGGCAGACAGACAGACAGAGAGTATGAGTTAAAAGAAAGAGTTTAAAAATAAAGATATAAAACTTTATGTTTTGTTTTATGTTTTAATGTATTTTTCGTACTCTTACTTTTAATGTCAACAGTAGGAGATCGATACAGGTCTACCGTTACTAACAGCTAAAAGGTCTCGTATTATTTACACGCCTAATACACGTACGTGTTCATGAATTATATAATAAAATTCTCTTTTTAAAGCCACATTTAGCCAAAAAGAACTCCTATTACACACATAACGATGGCGAAGAAGAAAAAACAAAAATCCTTCATGCGAATGTTGGTTTAATTATATACAAGTAACATAAACTGTTTACATACGAGTACGTTGCACAGTGGGATTTTGATGTGAAGCCCCCTATTTGTAGAGAAATGTTTACATATGAAAAATTTTAGAAAAGTTGGATTTTTATTTAAAATAAATTAACGTAAGGTCCATGCAAGAAATGACTTATATTATTATGCAATTCAGTGATCCAAATATGTATAATTTTCTTGACAATACCATTTTATTTGAATATATTTGAAAAATATAGCATTTCTTCATAAATTTAAAATAAACTTATGGGGAAATGTTTTCTTTCGATTAAAAAAACATAAATAATGCTCGGAAATTTCAGGAACAGGAAGAAAACTATAAATTTCTGGTAAAAGTCATGAAGCTTGTCATAAAATTTCTGCAAAAAAACTGTTGCATACTTTTAGTGCAGCTATGTATTTATTGAAATGATAATTTTATCAATTTGTAGCAAAAGAAAGGAGAAATGACAACATTTGCGATTTTAGTTTTCATTGTTTTAAAAATTTTTACCTTAAAATTATTACAATGAGTTTGTTTTCGATTTCATATGAAGAACTGTGTACAAAACTGCATGACAAAATGGGCAGTGAAGAACTCAATCCTTTCGCCAAACTGGTTGCTTGCATTTCTAAAACGCTGGGTGTATCGTGTGATTTTTTGTTAATTCTAGCTGATGAAATGTGTGTGAAACCAAAAAATTATAAAGATCATAGTCACAGTAATCAAAAAATGATGTGGAATGAGTTAAAAGCTCTTGAGAAAATAAAAAGGAGATTGCATTGCGTTCGGTTAAACCCACGCGTTAATTTGTATTCGCTCAGAATACAAACGAGTTTGTGAGAGGTTTGTTTATTGAAGTTGCATTAATTAATGAAAAAAGTTATTAGCGTTTTAATAAGTAATGCAAGCAACCAGTCTTGCGATTTTTGCTAAATATTTCGCCAGCAGCGCTAGGTACACCCAACTTTTTAAAAGTGCATGCAACCAGTTTGGCGGTGCTCTTCACTATCCATGTTGTCATGCGGTTGTACAAGACGCACTTCAATTATTTTTTTAACGGTGTACTAAGTATCAATAATATCTATAATATTAATAGGCTAGGCGTTTTCTTGTGACCGATGTTTTGTTGTACCGTTTTATCCCTATTTTTACGAAACGTATATTATTTGAAAGGTATTTCTATTTAGCTGTTCGCCAGATTTACTGATTTTTAAATTTTTTCCTTTGTTTTGAGTAAATTGCATTTAAAATTGCTACTAACACATATATAAAATTATAAATATGCTATGTGTGTGTTTATTAAATTTGTTAATATGTTTGTTAATGAGTTAGTTATCTTCATTCACAATAATAATAAACCAAAAAAGTGTTGGTTTGTGAATTGGCTAAGTTGGGAAATAAAGTTGCCTAGAAATTGCACTCGAATTGCGAAGGCTGGAATCTGCTAGTTTATATGAATACATTAAAAAAATATATTTACACTCAATATTTAACTGTTATTAGGTAGATGTGAAGATCAGAAGTAAAACAAAAATTTGTTTACAGCAATTTTTATAAATTTCGACTAAATTTTACTAAAATTAAAGAAATGAAAAATGAGCCAATAAATACAAAAATAGCCCAAAAGTTGGGTCATGTTTTCATTTGAGGGAATTTTGTATGGGAGAGTTTTTTTTTTCTTGGGCCATTTTTAAATTTTTTTTTTTGCGATTTTTCACTGGGCGATATTTCCTAGAGCCTTTTTTCACAAATCTTTAGACGAAATAATAGATTCAGTTTACTCTGATAGTAATTGCATTTCATATTTTTCGTAACAACACGTTTCTTATTTCTTGCCATACATAAATTTTCCCAGCTCTAATCATTCTGCCTGGATTTCCATTTAGAATCTATAATATTAATAGGCTAGGCAATTGCTTGTGACTGATGTTTTGTTCTACCGTTTTATCCTGATTTTGACCAAACGTATATTATTTGAAAGGTATTTCTTTTTAGCCGTTTTACAGATTTACAGATTTTTTAATTTTTCCTTTATTTTGAGTAAATTGCATTTAAAGTTGCTACTAACACATACATAAAATTATAAAATTCTATGTGTGTGTTTATTAAATTTATTAATGTGTTTGTAATAAACACGAGTTTGTTTCTTTTGTGTTGATTTGTGAATTGGCTATAATTGATTAGCATACCTTTAGGGTCTTTATTTAATGAAAAATTAAAATTTCCTGGAATTTGCACTCGAATTTCGAGGGCTGGAATTTGCTAGTAAAATTTATTAAGTAGTTTGATTGCAGATTTAACTTCTTGAAATTATTTATTTTTTTTTCTTTACAGGAACATGCTTATCCATACAACATCCAAACATTCACCGCATCAAGACTTAATTGTTAAACATTAATTTTTTTTGAAATCACGAAAATAAAAATGAGTTTCTGCTTCACAGTAGTTTAAGGTCAATATCATACACAATGAACAGCATATCGTGACCGGAAATACCAGCAAGTGAAAACTGATCAAAATGAATAGTAGATGAAGCATTAAAACTACACATAAGATCCAATAACTGGTTTAAAATTAGGGGCAAACCGTGTGCACCAAGAATTAATAACGTTTAACGTTCAACGACAAATCGATATTAACATCTCCGCACACAATAATATTTTCATATAGAACCGCACAATTATATAATTTTTCCAAAAAAATTTCCTCTTTATTCTTTTTCTGAGGATTGTAGTTCGTCACAAACACAGCATTTTTATACCCTATACCACTATGTGGTTTGGGTATAATGACTTTGTGCTGCTGTTTGTAACAACCAAAAATATTTGACCTAGACCCATCTTTAATTATACCGATCGAATCAGAATCACTTTCTGAGTTGATTTAACAATGTCCGTCCGTCCGTCCGTCTGTGTGTCCATGTAAACCTTGTAATCAAACTGCAGGTCGCAAATATAAATATATTTTGATGAAATTTGGTATATAAGCTTTTATGGGCCATGGGATGAACGCTATTGAAATTGGTGAGAATCGGTCCATGTTCAGACCTAGCCCCCATACAAATTACCCATATGAAATCGACATAAATTGCCATAAGATTCAAATTGTCATATAGATCTTCCTCAAATTGGGTTTGTATGCGTTCATTACATCCATTAATGAGTAGTCCAAAAATGATCCCTTTGACCCCATATAGAGCTGCTTCCCGATCTTCACTTAAATCTATTAAAAAACAAAAATATTGCACTGATTCTTCTCAAATTTTGTTTGTATATATTTTTGCAAAATACAAGAGACTTTACCAAACATGATCAGGATCGGTCCATTTTTGGACCAAGTCCCTATATAGATATAGCACCCGATATGAACTTTTTCATATCTGCAGCCAAAAAAATTAATAAAAATCCCACTCAAATTTGGTTTTTGCTTATTTTCTATGTCCAGTTAGTTGGGCCTAAGAGAGAGGGTCTCAAAAGGCATGGTATAGGGTATCGTATAGTCGGTCTAGACCGACTATAATTTTCTTACTTGTTTATTATTAGAGTCCTCTAATTCAATGCCAAGGTATTCAGTTACGTAGTGATCCTCCAACCCTGCACTCGTTGCTAGTTTTATCGGAGTTGTCGAAGAGTTGATAGTTCGTTTCCGAATAATATTACAAATAATAACGGATAAGTTCAAAAAACATAAAAGGGCCTGGGCAAAACTGTTTGTTGAAAAATAAAGTGACATTTTATGCCAGCCACCGTTCATAAAATACTGATACATGGAAAAGAAGGTTTTGAAGATAAATATTGAAATAAATATCTGTTACGATTTTTAACAGAGAGTGTTAACGTTAAAATTTTCTGTTAATTACTTCACATGAGCAAAGGAAATTTTTATTTAAGGAAAAAAGATACAAAAGATCAAAATAAAAAAACTGGATGAATTTTCAAATTAATTTTATAAAAGTATTATTTCCAAGAGGTCAAAACGGTTATTTCTTGCCAACCTGAATCCGGCTTGTCATATATCAGGTGAAAGCACCTTGGGAGTATATTCTAACGACATACCACCCACCTATATTATAAAAAAAATCAGTTTTTTTATTTTGATCCTCTAGATCTTTTTTCCTGAGAAACAACTAAATATAGTTGGTATGCCATTGGAATCTACTCCCATGGAGCTTTCACCTGGTATTAATTATTAAGATATAAGATAATCGTTTTTTACTTAAATAAAACATTTCCTTTGCATCATGTTAAGTACTTAACAGAAAATGTTAACATTAACATTCTCTTAGCAGGAGCCAAATCGCCGCTTTCGATATCGAGTAAAATCAATCGAAATGCCATATTTTGGTTTATTATTCGTAGAAGATGGACAAACGTAATACCTCGTTTCACTTTAACTCTTAACTGGGGGCCATAATTCGTTAACTGTGTTAACTTATTATCTTATTTTGAAAACTAAAAAATAATTTCGATCGAAAAATTTCGATAACGAATGCAATCATTAAAACCCAGATATTTATTTCGACTAGCAGATTCCAGCGCTCGAAATTCGAGTGCAATTTCTACGCAACTTTATTTCTCAACTTAGCTAATTCACAAACCAACACTTTTTTGGTTTATTATTATTGTGAATGTGTTAGTAGCAACTTTAAATAAAGGAAAAAAATTTTAAAGTCTGTAAATCTGGTGGACAGCTAAAAAGAAATACCTTTCAAATAATATACGTTGGTCAAAATCGGGATAAAACGATAGAATAAAACATCGGTAACAAGAAATTGCCTAGCCTATTAATATTATAGATATTTATCTTCGTACCCTTGTGGAAAAGTCATTATGGATGACCATTGATATGCTAAGTGAAGAAGTGGAAGTATAGGTTAATGTTTTCTCGGAAATGCAATAGAGTTTCGACAAATACTGACATTTTTCGTCGCTTACTGGTTTCATCAACCTCTTTTATAACCAGCTTAAGACATGAGCGAGCCAAACAGGATTTGGAATGTGACGATGAAGTTAAAGAAATGATACAAGAAGAATAAATAAAGTTTTTTTGTCGAATGATAAACAAAATTTAAAAAAAAAATTATCAATATTTTGTATGGATTTCATGGGCCGTGGGTGTGGCCAATTTTTATTAAACTTGGCGTACATCTGTTTTTTGTTCCAACAAGTGGTTGTACCAAATTTGAAAAATTTTGTTTGAATAGGAAAAATTTAAAGCAAAAATATCATTTTGGATTGCATGGGCGTGGCCGATTTTGATGAAATTCCATTTTTTCTTAATTTAATCAATATAATGCTCGGTGCCAACTTTCAATGATCTAGGACCAATCCTTATAATTTTTACACAGAAATGTATGAAGCCATCCCACTGTACGTTGTACTGCTGGAGCATTTCTATTTCATTAATAAAGCATTGAACGTGTGGAGATTTTGTTTGTGTATGTGTATGTGTGTGTGAATATATGTGTGTGTATGTGTATGTGTGTGATTTCAACAAAAATAATAACAGCAACACACCATCATCAAACAAACGATCCAAAATGTTCAACAACAGTAACGAGTATTACATAAATGTTTACATAGGATTGATAACGTCAAAGATGATTACGAAAAAACCTGCTTAAATTTTATATGCCAAACAGAATTTTGTTGTCCTTTTGCTGCTACATAAACACTTGGATGTATATTTCTTGCGTTTATTAGGCCTGAGGGGAAACTTAAAAAATATTTTTAATATTTTTAGTATACGTGTTGTAATGAACAGCAGCGGAAAAAACACAATCAGAACTTACTGTTAGTGTAAGGGGAAAAAAAGAAAATTTTTCATGTCTGTCAACAGGAACAAATAAACATGTGATAACCAAACACTTCCTTCCATATGTCATTCTAAAAATATAACAGTTGCCATTTATTGTCAACTAAACTTTTCATTGCAAACTGTTGTTCAATAGCAAAATGCAATTATGTATTTGGACAAGTTAATAAGTATTAAGTATTAAGTATTAAGTATTAAGTATTAAGTATTAAGTATTAAGTATTAAGTATTAAGTATTAAGTATTAAGTATTAAGTATTAAGTATTAAGTATTAAGTATTAAGTATTAAGTATTAAGTATTAAGTATTAAGTATTAAGTATTAAGTATTAAGTATTAAGTATTAAGTATTAAGTATTAAGTATTAAGTATTAAGTATTAAGTATTAAGTATTAAGTATTAAGTATTAAGTATTAAGTATTAAGTATTAAGTATTAAGTATTAAGTATTAAGTATTAAGTATTAAGTATTAAGTATTAAGTATTAAGTATTAAGTATTAAGTATTAAGTATTAAGTATTAAGTATTAAGTATTAAGTATTAAGTATTAAGTATTAAGTATTAAGTATTAAGTATTAAGTATTAAGTATTAAGTATTAAGTATTAAGTATTAAGTATTAAGTATTAAGTATTAAGTATTAAGTATTAAGTATTAAGTATTAAGTATTAAGTATTAAGTATTAAGTATTAAGTATTAAGTATTAAGTATTAAGTATTAAGTATTAAGTATTAAGTATTAAGTATTAAGTATTAAGTATTAAGTATTAAGTATTAAGTATTAAGTATTAAGTATTAAGTATTAAGTATTAAGTATTAAGTATTAAGTATTAAGTATTAAGTATTAAGTATTAAGATTTAAGTATTAAGTATTAAGTATTAAGTATTAAGTATTAAGTATTAAGTATTAAGTATTAAGTATTAAGTATTAAGTATTAAGTATTAAGTATTAAGTATTAAGTATTAAGTATTAAGTATTAAGTATTAAGTATTAAGTATTAAGTATTAAGTATTAAGTATTAAGTATTAAGTATTAAGTATTAAGTATTAAGTATTAAGTATTAAGTATTAAGTATTAAGTATTAAGTATTAAGTATTAAGTATTAAGTATTAAGTATTAAGTATTAAGTATTAAGTATTAAGTATTAAGTATTAAGTATTAAGTATTAAGTATTAAGTATTAAGTATTAAGTATTAAGTATTAAGTATTAAGTATTAAGTATTAAGTATTAAGTATTAAGTATTAAGTATTAAGTATTAAGTATTAAGTATTAAGTATTAAGTATTAAGTATTAAGTATTAAGTATTAAGTATTCAGTATTAAGTATTAAGTATTAAGTATTAAGTATTAAGTATTAAGTATTAAGTATTAAGTATTAAGTATTAAGTATTAAGTATTAAGTATTAAGTATTAAGTATTAAGTATTAAGTATTAAGTATTAAGTATTAAGTATTAAGTATTAAGTATTAAGTATTAAGTATTAAGTATTAAGTATTAAGTATTAAGTATTAAGTATTAAGTATTAAGTATTGATGACTGAAATTTCTTAAACAAAATTTTTAAAAATGAACTGGCACTTTAAGGTTTTGTTACATACATGCGAGGGATCAACTGTGTGGATTTTTCAGAAAATTCCTCTGCCAGAATTTATTTTACAAGGATTTATTTACGGATTTCGAGAACAATGAGACTTTTGTGAAATATTCAGTAACTGTAGTCTTTTTAAATACTTTGTATCAAAAATTTAACAGTTTCCTACTTTTCGATGTTATATTTTATCTTAATAGCCTAGGGTTTCGAAAAAAATATATATCACCGCATTAACCCCTTTGGAATTGGGGTTACATATGACCCCAAACTAATAAAATACATTTTTTTTAAATTCAAATATTTTGCAAATACTGTTGAATTTTTAAAACCGTTACTTAAACTATTCTAACCAAATATATGTATCTTCCGTTCCTAAAATTCGGGATAAAACCGAGAACGTTAACTCATTATTTGCCAAGGCCAGCTTTTGTTTTTAAGATATTTCTAAATAAAGATTACCGAAAATGAGTTTCTATTAAATTCGATGAAACCAATATTTAGAATTTCAGAAATATAATTCGGTTAATTTTTTTTATTTCACCCTTCAGCGCTCCTGGGATCAAAATTATCCATTGTGACATATCTCTGGTGCAATTGTCTGCTTATTGCTTGCGAATATAAATTAAATCAACTTTTAAACCAATTTTATTATAAAATTATATTATTTTTAAAAACAATCTATATTTTTATAAATAAAATAAGAACATTGTTGAGCTATAAGTCAAAATTGTTAAATGAAACTTAACTTTCAAATCAACGCGAGCGCCAGAAGTTGCAGTTTTTGGAAGATTTGTTCCCCCTTTTTTGAATATTTTCACCCTGCGACTTCAAAGAGGATAATAATCAAAAAAAAAAGCTACTTTTTTCAGAAAAAGTACTTTTATAAGGAAATTTTAATTTTCCCAGAATATGTACTTTTAAAGAATATGAAATTTTTTAACAAAATATTTGAATTTCAGAGAAGGTACTTTTTTAGAAAATGTATTTTTTTAAGAACACTTTTGGAAAAGTTGACTTTTAAGAGAGTTACATTTTAGAGAAAGGATACTTTTTTTTTAACAAAAAGTACTTTATTAACTAAAATTTACCCTTTTTATAACTAAAATTTACCCTTTTAAGAAAATATACTTTTTAAAGAAGAGGTACTTTTGTAGTAAAAGGTATTTTTTTAGGAAAATGTACTTGTTAAAAAATAGGTACTTTTTTAATAAAAGGTACTTTTTTAAAAAAGGTATTTAATGAAAAAAATTTACTTTTTTAAGACAAAATACTTTTTTGAGAAAAAAGTACTTTATTAAGAAAAGGTACTTTTTTAATAAAAGTACTTATTAAGAAAGTTTGTTTTAATAAAAAAATTTACCATTTGAAGAGAATGTCTTTTGAAGACAAGATACTTTTTTAAGAAAAGGTAATTTTGGAAGAAAATGTACTTTTTTAAGAAAAGGTACGTTTTTAAGAAAAGGTAATTTTTAAGAAAAGATACTTTTTTAAGAAAAGGTACTTTTTTAAGAAAAGGTAGTTTTTTAAAAAAGGTATTACATAAGAAAGTGTACTTTTTACTTACTTTTTTGAGAAATTGTATTTTCTTAAGTAAAGTTATTTTTTACAAAAAGTACTTTTTTAAGAAAATTTGCTTTAATAAAGAAAATTTACCATTTGAAGAGAAAGTACTTTTGAAGACAAGATAATTTTTTTGCAAAACCACTTTTGTAAGAAAATGTACTTTTGTAAGAAAAGGTACTTTTGTAAGAAAAGGTTCGGTGAAGTTGCCCAAACCCTTGGTATCCAACGCAAAGTATAAGAATTTCTGCTATATATAAATTTGATTTTATTTACTTGTAGAATAGCTTTAAAATTCCTGAAATTAAAAGTTATTGAACTAGTTATAATTGAAAAATTTAATTATCAACTTAAGACAAAACTTTTCGTTTGAACCCAGACCTATCCTTCCTTAATTGAACAAGCACTCTACATAATTAACGTTGAAATGTAAAAAAATGGCTATTTATAAAGTAAAAACTCTTATCAAACAGACCGCGTGGAAATATAAAAAATACAATCCAACGTTTATGATCGATAATTTGTGACAATTTGTGATGTAGTCTAGCGATTAGACAGGCGCGGTAACAGATACTTTTTTATAAAAACCTCTTTAAAAAAAGGAACTTTTTTATCCCTAGAAAGTATAAAATTTCCTTTTTAACATTGTATTTTTTATTCAAAAAATAGTTTATTTTAAACAGTACAATTATTATATAAAAAAAAAGGTTTTCGTTCGGAAAATATAAATTAAAACGAATACATTTTATTTTTTTTTTTTTTAAGAGATAATTTTTAAAAATAAGTACAAATATTTTTTTTATCAAATCGAAAACTTAAAATATATATTGTTATAGACATTTGTACTAACTTTCATAAAAAAAGGTTTTAATATATTCTCTATAGTTTGCTTTGTACACAAAAATTAAATCAGTCTTTTTTTCGTATATCACATTTGTAACGGAATGGGGATCTATGCTCTAAGCAGTATGATTTATTGCATTTAACGCATACGCCTCTTGCTTTTGTTGTTTATGGTCTTTAAAAATTCACTTCCAAATTGTCCTCATTTTCGCTGCCATTTACCGACAGCTCTTCCGGTCATTCTTGTATTTGAGATTTAGAAGCACACATCTAAAAACAATAAAAAGCTCATAAAGCCGTTGACTGAATTGGCGCTAAGCATCGTGTTGATATTTGCAAGCGTTAATAAAATATGGCGTAAAAATAAATTGGTTATTTTTATAAATTTTTAAGAATATGTACTTTTCTAAGTAAATTTACTTTTTTAAGAAATGGTAATTTTTTCTGAAAAAGTACTTTTTTGGGATAACTTACTTATTTAAGGAAAAGTACTTTTTTAAGAAAATGTACTTTATAAGAAAACGTACTTTTTTAAAAAAGGTACACTTTAAAGAAAAATTACTTACTACAAAAAGTAATTTTTATAGAAAAAGTACTTTATATAGAAAAAGTACTTTAAAGGTACGGTTTTAAGAAAAGGTTATTTTCTGAGAAAATGTAGTTAAAAGATACGTAGTTTTTTAACAAAAACTACTTTATTAAAAAAAATTATTTTTGTAAACAAAAATTTACCTTTTGAAGAGAAGGTACTTTTAAAGAAGAGGTACTTCCTTAAGAAAATGTAACTTTTCAAAAAAATGTATTTAAATATTTAAGAAGGTGCTCTTTTTAAGATAAAGTAATTTTTTGGGAAAATGTAGTTTATTAATAAAAGTTACTTTCTTAAGAAAAAGTACTTATTTAGGAAAATTTACTTTTATAAAGAAAAGAAGAAGTACTCTTTTAAGAAAATGTACTTGATTGAGAAGAGATATTTATTTAAGAAAATGTACTTTTTAAGACAAGGTATTTTTGTGAGAAAATGTACTTTTTGAGACAGAACATTTTTAAGAAAATTTGTTTTTAAAAGAAAATTTACCTTTTGAAGAGAAAGATTTTTTAAAGACGAGATGGTTTTTTAAGAAAAGGTACTTTTTTTAGAAGAGGTACTTCTGTGTGAAAATGTACTTTTTTAAAAAAGGCTACTTTTTTTAAAAAAATTTACTTTTATAAAAGGAGGTAGAAAAGCAAATACATTTTTTAAAGAAAACTTAAGAATTAGTACCTTTTTAAGAAAATGTAATTTTATAAAGAAGATTTACCATTCAAAGAGAAGGTAGTTTAAAAAAAAAACTAGTTTAATAAAATCCTTTTTTAAAAAAGGTACCTTTGTTAAAAAAAAATATAGTTATTTAAGAAAACGTACAAATTTAGAAAAATATTTTTTTAAAGAAAATACACTCTTATAAAGAAAAATTAACTTTTAAAGAGAAAGTACTTTTTAAAGAAAATAAACTTTTTTAAGAAAACCTACTTTTTTAAGAAAACTAACTTTTCAAAAAAGGCACTTTCTTAAAAAAGGCACACTTTTAAGAAAAGAACCTTTTTAAGAAAGGTACTTTTTTAAGCAAAGATGGTTTTTAAGAAAAGCTATTTTTTTGAGAAAACACTAGAGGACCCATGCTGCTCCACAGCATTATATTATATTATATTAATTTTTATAATATAATACCAAAATTTGCCAAGAAAAGTTAACGTACAGTAAAAGTAAAGTTGATTGTCCACGCATAACTTTCCTCAAACCCAACGAATTTGCCAAGAGAAGTTAACGTACAGTAATGCCAAAATATTCCAAGATAAGTTAACGTACAGTAAAAGTAAAGTTGATTCTCCACGCATAACTTTCCTCAAACCAAGCAGTTAATAGCTCAAAAGGAGGGGCTTGATCCACTGAGTGTTCTTAGACCTATGTCAACAGCCTACGTTAATTAGAACTCTAGTTATAGAGGTTTGAGAGAAGAAAAATATTGAAAAAAATCTTGAATGCAAAGTTTATTCGTAAATTCTTTTAATATGTATATAAGATACTGTTTTAGAAAAGTTACTATTTTAAGAAAAGGTACTTTTGTAAGAGAAAAAAATTAGCTGTTCTTAAAAAAGTACTTTTGTTTCTTATAAAAATACTTTTTCTTCTAAAAGTACCATTTTATAAAACTAATTAACTTTTCCTTAAAAAAGTAGCCTTTCTTATAAACCCAACGTTTCTTATAAAAGCTAAATTTCTTTTAAAAAAACCTTTAAATCAGAAATTATTTTTATCATTTCCAATGTACGACTAGCCGGCTTACAACTAACTAGTGTTAATACATTTAAAGAAATAAATTGTACATCCTATTTAATCAAAACAAAATCCATTTAATGATGAGAGTTTATTAAAATTATTTTTGAGATTTAACAATTACAATCTTTAAGCAGCAAAATTGATTTTGTAGATTTACAGATTTTTTAATTTTCTCTTATATTTTGAGTAAATTGCATTTAAAGTTACTACACATACATAAAATTATACATATGCTATGTGCGTTTTATTAAATGTGTTAATGTGTTTGTTAATGAGTTTGTTATCTTCATTCACAATAATAACAAGCCATAAAAGAGTTGGTTTGTGAACTAGCTAAGTGGAAAAATAAATTTGCCTAGAAATTGCACTCGAATTTCGAGCGCTGGAATCTGCTAGTAATTATTATTATACAAAATTACCAATTTTTTCATAAATATTATTTTATTATATGGTATTTTTTAAAGGGAAAATTAGTTCTTTTTCGCAAAAAAAAATTTGTTATACATATTTATTATTTATTGTTAGTTATTGTTATTTATTGTGAATAATTTTTTTTTTTTTTACATTAACCTTTTATTAAACTGTTCACAATACGATATGACCAAACGAAATCGAAAATAATATCGTCTTTTGTATTATTTTTAATTTTAATATTTAGAGTAAAATTTCCCTTGGGATGTATAGGCGGCATTATATTCTCGGCAAACGCATTGCGTATAAAATAAGGGCCCACTTTAAAGGGACAACTGAAGAGAGTAGCATTTACCAGCAGGCGATTATAGCACTTATGAAATAAACGATTTAGATGAGGACTGTTGAGGAACAGACAACCATCCAAATTTGTTGTCTTGTAAATATATTTATTTTTTGCATTTGATGTCAGATAAACATCAAAGAAATAGATGGGAAGCTCTTTGATAACTTCGAATTTATAAATATTTGAATTTGGTGTGGTTTTATGAAAATATTTCACATGAAATTGATCAGTATTGACGACAAACAAATCCAAGATGTAACTTAATTTTTTCGGAGCTACTGTCGGCTGGTAAAATCATGAGAGAATTAATTAAATTATAAAATTAAGTTTGAGTTTCTTCTTAATTATAATTTACCTCAGTTTTTATGAACTGTATCTGATTAATAATTATTAATATAAATATTAATAATATGTTTGTAACAATAGTTCCTGCTGTTGAATGCATTATTCTTTCAATGCTGTAGAAATGTTAATAATATTTTATCGATTTTGTTAGTTTAAACTTATAATTCCTATACATTATATACTACAACTATAATGGTTTTGTAATTGTCTGAGTATTTTTTTTTTATTACACAGCATTTAAAATTCGATTAAAAATTTTTAAATAGTTTATGAACAATGTAATTGTGATTTGACTTTGATTCGTAATAATAATGAGCCAAAAATCAATTACAAAGTAATAATTCATGAAACTACTTTTAAAACCATTTTAAACACAAAATTGGTTCCATAAAGCTAACACAAATTTATTTTTGAAAATTATTTATTTTTTTTTTTTGTATAAAAAAGATGCTAGGAATTATAAGTAAAGTTGTTGCTGTTCACCTATAGATTTTAATGTTTTTATGTTTATATGAGAAGTGAGTAGGAGACTAAAAAGAAATTCTGAAAAAAAAGCGGCAAAAAAATATTAAGAAACAAGTAAGAAAATTATAGTCGGCCTAGACCGACTATACGATATCCAATCTATTAGGCCCAACTAATTGGATATAGAAAATAAGCATAAACCAAATTTGAGTGCCATTGTTATTAATTTTTTTCCCTTTGAATATGAAAAAGTTTATATCGGATGCTATATTTATATGGGGACTAGGTCTAAGAATGGTCCGATCGTGACCACATTTGGTAAGCTCACTTATTTTTTGCAAGAACATATACAAACTAAATTTGAGAAAAATCTGTGCAATACTTTTGTTTTTTTATAGATTGAAGTGAAGATCGGGAAGCAGCTTTATATAATGGCTATTACTAAGAACTGTTCTATAGGATTTATTTTTGAACTACTGATTAATGGGTGTAATAAACACACACAAACCCAATTTTACCGAGATCTATATGATAATTTGGAGCATATGGCAATTTGAGTAGATTTCATAGGTGTCATTTGTATGGGGACTATTTCTGAATATGCACCGATTTTCGCCAATGTCAATAGCGTCCATGCTGTGGCTGATAGGAGCCGACCTACCAAATTTCATCAAAATATGTTCACATTTGCGAACTGTAATTTGATTACAAGGTTTACATGGACACACAGACGGGTGGACAGATGGACAGACGGACGGACATCGCTAAATCGACCCAGAAAGTGATTCTGAGTCGATCGGTATAATAAAAGATGGGTCTAGGTCAAATATTTTTGGTAGTTATAAACATCAGCACAAAGTCATTATACCCTGACCACATAGTGGTATAGGGTATGAATATAGGTTTAAGAAAGGCACGTTTTAAGAAAATGTACTTTTTCGGAAAAGCTACTTTTTTAAGAAAATTTTATTTTTTTGTAAAAAAGGTACTTATTAAAGAAAAATGTACTTTTTTAAATGAAATTCACTTTTTTGAGAGGAGGATATTAAATTCTTTCTTTTAACTCATACTCTCTGTCTGTCTGTATGTCCGTCGTGGGCCAACCCCATTCCCCCTTATCCAATTGATCTGAAACTTGGCACAGTCACCCATAGTCACGCACAGTCACGGAGTGGTCTAAATGTCATTTCCCCTCATCCAATACATCTGAAACTTGGTCCATACACTTGCTGTAAAAAAGAGATTAACATCGACTTAGTCACGCACATTCACCCATAGTCACGCGCAGTCAGGGCGAGACTTAACACAGATTTCGCCTCATCCAATCATTCTGAAAATTGGTCGGTATACTTGCTGTAAAGAAATATTAACTTCGACATAGTCATGCACAGTTACGGAGAGATTAAATCCACACTTCCCCTCATCCGATCGATCTGAAACTTTGTCCATAGACTTCTTGTGGCCAAAGATTAATTTTAAGATAGTCACACACAGTCACGCACAGTGACGGATATATTCAAAACTCATATGCATAAGGAAAGAAAGAGTTTTAATAAAAACTCTTCTATCTTCTGAAATTAATACGAAGTTAAAGCTGTACGGTATGAAAACTGATTCTAACCACACTGCTCGTAGGCCTGACTTTAGGTGAGTGTGTTAAAGCGCTGACCAAAAAGTGCAAGTACGAGTGTATGTGAAGGTTCATGGTTCAAACCTCACGGCCGCCCTAAGTAGAAAAATTTCATATAGAGACAATCTATTCAATTATAACATAGCAATTTATCACAATGTTCAATAAATCGCTGATGAAGGCTGAAATGCCAGAAACCGGTCCGATTAAGAATACAGTGTAGTTATGAATTTTTAAAATATATGCTTTCTTCCTTTGAAAAAAAATTTGTTGTTAGGGGTTAGATTTTTAAAGAAAAAGTATTTTTAAAGAAAATAAAATTTTTTTAAAAAAGTAATTTTATAAGAAAATTTACTTATTCCGGAAAGGGTAAGTTTTTAAGGATAGGTACTTATTGAAGACAAGGTACTTTTCTATGGTAAGCTATTTTTTAAGAAAAGGTAATTTCTAGGAGAATTTACCATTTTTAAACTATGTAATTTTTCAAGAAAAGGAATTTTTCAAGAAAACGTAATTTTTTAAGTGTACGTTTTAATGTACCTTTTAAGAAAAGATACTTTTTAAGAAAAGGAACTTTTTTGAGAAAACGTAATTTTTTAGCAAATGGTATTTTTTAAGCAGAGGTACTTTTAAATGAAAATTAACCAGTTTAAAAGCACTATGGGAGTTTTACCCTAGAGGCTTTTTATTTGTTTATTTTATTCAGCTACATAAAGCAACAGCTGAGCAATATTTACAATAATATTTTACAAAAATAATACAGACTTTGAATACAGTTATAAACAAAATCATTAGAGTTCAAATATGTCGTTAATCTTCTTTTAATAACAACAACATCATAAATCAATTAAAGCATAGTGTCTGTTCACTTCGGAGAAAATTCTTCGGCATGGATCGAAATTTATGAAATTTGATCTGTGGAAATTCAGGTAAACAGGTTCATAAGATCAAAGTTGTCTGTTAAGGACATTTATACATATTTTTCCAAGAAGGCATTCAGAAACAATTTTACCATGAACCAGGTCGGGAAGAATGTTATATTAAAAATTATCACTTTTCAAAGTTGGAAGCTTTATTAGAGCCAAACGACTGCAATACGGTGGGAGACTCAATTCCGCATCAAAATAGTAAGAATTGTTTCTGAACTAATTCAAGTTTTTTGATGACAACATTGTACTGTGGATCCCAGATTACTGATGTGCATTCAAGTATCGGCCTGACCAAAGACGTTAATAGATCTTTTGTTATATACGGATCATTAAATTCCTTTGCCCAACGCTATATAAAACATAAAACACCATTTGCCTTATTAACAGTCATTGTTACGTGAGAATTAAAACTTAGTCTTTTATCAAAACTAAGTTTAGTTTTGTATCATGGATGACATAGTCGTTCGAAGATGGCGAATATCTAGAGAGGATCATGGACTGACATTTTTTTAGAAGTTAACATGAAGTTGGCATGCATATGGATATTACTATATTGAATAAACTTTGGTAGATCATTAATAAACAGTTAAAATAGGAGAGGTCCAAGGTGACTCCCTTGAGGGACACCGGAAGTAACATCTATATATTTCGATTTAGAGTTATTGAAAATTACACATTGCTTACGATGTTTTAAGTACGACCAAATCCATTTTAGGAAGTTCTCGGAGAATCTAATAATATCAAGTTCCGCTAGCAGTAGATCATGGCTAACTTTATCAAAAGCTTTTCTAAAGTCCGTATATATAGCATCAGTTTGTTCATTTTTGCAGAATCCAGAAAAAAACAAGTAAGAGTGTTAAATTCGGCTGTGCCGAATTATTGATACCCTCCACCCAATATTGGGTACGGCTACCATTTTGAAACTGTTGCCGATACTGAAACATTAAATCCGAGTACCATTCAAATTTTAACTTAATTGGTTTTCTTGTTGGCCTATCTTCTAATATAAACAAGTAAGAAAATTATAGTCGGTCTAGACCGCTATACGATACCCTACACCATGCGTTTAGAAACCCTATCTCTTAGGCCCAACTAACTGGACATTGAAAATAAGCAAAAACCAAATTTGAGTGGGATTTTTATTAATTTTTTTTGGCTGCAGATATGAAAAAGTTCATATCGGATGCTATATCTATAAAGGGACTTGGTCCAAAAATGGACCGATCCTGATCATGTTTGGTAAAGTCTCTTGTATTTTGCAAAAATATGTACAAACAAAATTTGAGAAGAATCACTGCAATATTTTTGCTTTTTAATAGATTTAAGTGAAGATCGGGAAGCAGCTCTATATGGGGTCAAAGGGATCATTTTTGAACTACGCATTAGTGGATGTAATGAATGCATACAAACCCAATTTGAGTAAGATCTATATGACAATTTGGATCTTATGGCAATTTATGTCGATTTCATATGGGTAATTTGTATGGGGGCTAGGTCTGAACATGGACCGATTCTCACCAATTTCAATAGCGTTCATCCTATGGCCGATAAAAGCTTATATACCAAATTTCATCAAAATATATTCATATTTGCGACCTGCAGTTTGATTACAAGCTTTACATGGACACACAGACGGACGGACGGACGGACGGCCGGACATTGTTAAATCAACTCAGAAAGTGATTCTGATGCGATCGGTATAATTAAAGATGGGTCTAGGTCAAATATTTTTGGTTGTTACAAACAGCAGCACAAAGTCATTATACCCAAACCACATAGTGGTATAGGGTATAAAAACAATGATTCTTAAAAATAATTAATTACTATTTCATTATTTTTCTTATACTAGAGTAGAAAACCAGAACTACATCATAGAATACCAATGAAATTCATTATTTAACGCATCCGGCATCATAATAATACCCAAAGTTTAATCCCTATAATCCTGTTTGCAAACCTTAGAACTTATACGATAACTCAAACAAGTAAGAAAATTATAGTCAGTCTAGACAGACTATACGATACCCTATACCATGCGTTTAGAGACCCTATCTCTTAGGCCAAACTAACTGGACATAGAAAATAAGATAAACCAAATTTAAGTGGGATTTTTATTAATTTTTTTGGCTGCAGATATGAAAAAGTTCATATCGGATGCTATATCTATATGGGCACTAGGCCGAAAATTGGACCGATCCTGATCATGTTTGCTAAAGTCTATTGTATTTTGCAAAAATATATACAAACCAAATTTGAAAAGAATCAGTGCAATATATTTGTTTTTTGATAGATTTAAGTGCACATCGGGAAGCAGCTTTACATGGGGCCTATGGGTAAGGGTTGTCCCATAGGGATAATTTTTGGACTACTCACTAGTGGATGTAATAAACGCATACAAACCCAATTTGAGTAAGATCTATATGATAATTTGGATCTTATGGCAATTTATGTCGACTTCATAGGGGTCATTTGTATGGGGGCTAGGTCTGAACATGGACCGACTTTCATCAATTTCAACAGCTTTCATCCTATGGCCGATAAAAGCTTATATACCAAATTTTATCAAAAGATACTCATATTTGCGACCTAAAGTTTGATTACAAGGTTTACATGGACACACAGACGGACGGACGGATGGACGGACGGATACACGGACGGACATCGTTAAATCGAATCAGATAGCGATTCTGATTCGATCGGTATAATAAAAGATGGGTCTAGGTCAAATATTTTTGGTAGTTACAAACAGCAGCACAAAGTCATTACACCCAAACCACATAGTGGTATAGGGTATAGAAAAATATCGAATGATTCTTGGCTAGATTTTTATTTTTTATTTATTTATTCATCCTTTATTGGCAGATTATATTTACATGATACGTATATTTTGAGATCTTATCGACTAGATATTACAACAATTAATATAATGGGATCTTAAGATATTAATTAACGATTTGTTATTAAACATAAAAGTTTTAAAGGTAAAATAGGGGAAAAATCCTTTATATAAATATTTGGCAATTCAAATACTGTTAGAAAAATACATATTTATAAAAGTTGATTATAAATAATATAATTTTCAATTTGATAATTTCTGATAATTTTAAGTTAATTGTCTACATTCTCCAATCAATGGATAAGAAGAACTTTCAATTTTGTTAAAATAATTACTGTTAAGTCTTGATATAAATTCTATTATTTTCTCATATCCCGTTTCATGGTGAAGCATGTATGTCGGATATCTCCAATGCTTGTTGTGTATCATTTTTAGACATTTGTTTTGAATTATTTGCAACTTTTTTAAATGACATTTTGCAGCTGAATACCATATAGGGCATGCATAAGTTAAAATTGGTCTAATGACACTTTTGTAGAGTAGATTTTTGTTTTTTAAGATTAAAAAGGAACGTTTATTTAGCATTGGCCAAAGAGCTTTAAAAGTTTTAACGGCTTTTTTACACGTCTCGTCTAAATGTGTTTTAAAAGTTAGCTTTTTGTCTAAAATGACACCAAGATATTTAACTTCGTTGCTTACATTTATAAAGTCACTTCCAAAGACCAGTTGACGTCTAGGAGTTCTTTTAGGAGATTTATTAAACGGAAAGATTATTGCTTGAGTTTTACTAGGATTTATCTTGATTTTCCACTTATGAAAATATTTATTGCAGGCTAAAAGACCTTTTTCCATTTTTTTCAGCAGTGCACTGGTGAGTTTGCTTGATGTGATTAGCGCAGTGTCGTCTGCATAATATGCTATATTCATGTATGGCGGAACTGAGAAATCGGACGTATATATTGAATAAAGTAATGGTGATAATACTGATCCTTGGGGTAACCCGGTTGTTATTGTTTTTGGGGAAGAAAGTTCATTATTGACGGAGACCATAAAAGTTCTATTTTCAATAAAATCAGCAATAAGTTTACAGAGATATTTAGGTATATTTGCAGCTATAAGTTTGTATAATAGACCATTATGCCAAACTGTGTCAAACGCTTTCTCAATATCTAATAGTATCAGACCTGTAGATCGTTTGTTGTATTTGTTGGTAATTATTTTATTTTTTATTCTGCTTATTTGATGAGTAGTGCTATGTTCTTTTTTGAATCCAAATTGTTCATTACTAATAATGGCATTTTCTGTAGCAAATTCATTTAGACGCGTATAGATTAACTTCTCGAACAGTTTACCTAAATTGCTTAGTAAACTAATAGGTCTGTAACTTGAAGCGTAATTTTTTGGTTTATTAGGTTTCAGTATAGCAATGACCTTAGCAGTTTTGAACATAATAGGGAAATAATTGAGCTTAATGCAGCTATTGAAGATAATTACCAACAGCTTCAGAGCTCTATCGGGGAGTTTCTTTAAAATAAGATTGGGTACATTGTCGAAGCCTGGTGATTTAGAAGCTTTAAGTGTTGAGATAAGATTAGTTATTTCTCTAATTGTCGTAAAACTTGCAGCTTCAGAGTTAGGGCTCTCTTTCTTAAATTTGTTAACTGTTACATTGATTGGCTTATCTATTGAATGTTTGTTATTAGACGTAAGATTATTAGCTCGTATGAACTCATTTGTGAGTAATTCAGCTTTTTCACTATTTGCAGTTATTTTAGAATTGTTAACGTTTAGCGAAGGAATTTGGTTTTTACTTTTACCTCGCAAACTTCTGCTAAGTTTCCAAAAAGATTTATCACCTGGCTTTAAGTTAGATAATAATTGAGACCATTTGTTATTACGTTCAATTTTTATGTTTTTATCTATAAATTTACTTAGAAGCTTTGTAAATTGATCATAAATCTTTGCTTCATGGACATCTGATGATCTTTGACTTTTCTTTTTAAAATATCTCCTTAATTTTATATATTTGATAATATTTTCTGGCATGGCATAGTTATTTCGTTGGGATACTTTTGGCGTTGATGCATCTCTTGCATCTAATATCATTTTCACGAATTTGTTAAGTTCTTGATCAATTGACACCTTTGAATTATATATAACTGTGTTAAAAACAATTTTGCTGTCAACGAAATTTTTGAAACAATTCCAATTTGATAACCTATAATCATAATAGCTGAAATCTATTAATGAAACTTTGGATCGATTAAGTGAGCAGATGATAGGGCGATGATCAGATGGTATTTCGTAACCCAATGTGCTCAATCTCATATTGAGTGTAGTATTGCTAATAAGAATGTCAACTGTGGATGATTCACGACTGCGTTGATGAGGGTACAATGTTGGACTAGCCGGATAATAGACAAAAAAATTGGAGGAATGCTGTAAATTGTTAAGTGTGTTACCTGCAAGATTATCCGTAGAGCAATTCCACGAAGAATGTTTGGCATTAAAATCTCCTAATATAATGTATTCTTTTCTAGTGGGTGTTAATTCCAAAATATCATTTAAAAAACTGGTTTTATAACGTGGGGAGTATGCTGAAGTAATCACAATAGGCCGGTTGTTTATTCGTATTTCAATAGATATATTTTCAACCGCTTGAGTTTTATATATTGAAAGTGTTTTATGTTCAATCGATTTATGAACTAACAGAGCCACCCCTCCTCCTCTTGAATCGGTTCTGTCATTACGATATATAAAATAATTTTTGAAATATGGTTTGTGTTCATTAGTGAAAAAAGTTTCGTTTAGGGAAGCGATATTAATATTTTCTCTTTCGAGAAGTAATTCAAATTGAGTTAATTTAGAAATGTTTGAAATACCATTAGCATTCCAATGAAGCATTTTGAAGTTGTGTGCATTAATGTAATCCATGAGCGTATTTTACCATAGACATAACAACTTTTATTTGTTGAATTTTTGATGTGCATCTATGCAAATCATCCATTGCTGTAGTAAAAATATCAAAGAGCTCATCAACGCTAAATAGTTCATTATTTGTTTTCACTTGACTAGCGTATGTAACATTGTTGTTAAATCTATTCATGGTATTGCTATTATTATTGTTGTTTTTAAAGTAATTGCTAACATTTGGAAATTCACCAGTGTTTAATTGGAATGTATTATGTTGTTGTTGTTTCATGTTTCTCTGAGAATTTTTGGCTGTAGCTCTTGCTCTTGTTTCAAGATAAAGAGACCTTAATGGGCAGTTTATGTCATTTGCAGAATGATCAATTCGTTCTTTTCCGTGTTTTTTGCAATTATAGCATGAAAACACAGCAGGTTTTTTATCTGGCTTGTTAAATGGGCAATCATTAGTATGATGTTGATTAGCACAAATCATACAGGCAGCACGTCGATTGCAATGATCACCACCATGACCATACATCAAACAATTCCAGCATTGTGTTGGTTTATTTTTGTTTTTTGTTTTGTGTTTTTTCCATGTAATAATTACGTTTGAAATTGTTCTTACATTTTTAAGAGAATTAGGATTAAAAGTTTTTCGTGTAAACTGTACCTTGTACACAGCATTGTTGGCAGAACTAAATTTGGTGTTAATTTCAATAACAGATGAAGGTATTAGATTATAACTTTTTAATTCTAATATTATATCGTCAGCGCTAATTCTGGGTAGCCCGTACAAAAATGTTGTGTATAAACGATTGTCTTTCGAGTTAAAGGTGTGGAACTCAATTTGTTTTTCTTTTAAGATTTTTTTACAATGTTCAAATTTTTCATTGTTTGTAGCGAAAACTTTAGTACCAATAGAGGTACGTTTGTAAATGTATTCTTTTCCAAGAAGATTTTGAATTTCCATAAAAGGAGTATTCACTTCTATAACTATTGGTGGAGGTTTATGTTGCCTGACTTCAGGAATATTGGTTTCTGGAACTATATCCATTTCATTAATTTCACCCAGCAGACTAAATCTGTTGTTTGAGGTTGATGGCATATTTGGGTTAAAGTTGACCGCGAGTGAAGAAGACAATTTTAATTTTGTCTTTGAATTTGGTTTTTTTGGCCGAGGTGTCTTGGCCCCCCGGGTTGGCCCCATCACAGGACTGTTTTTTTTTTTTTTTTATTTATTTTTTATTTTTTTTTTTTTTTTTATATATATATTATGTGTAATTTGACTACCGCGTGAAAGAGTTGAAATAAGAGCAGAATATGTAATTATAAAACAATTAAAATACAACCGCGTAGTTGATATGAAAGTAGTAAGCGCTTATATCAAACACACGTCCGTTCACTTTGAAAATCAGAATCCAACTGATTCTTGGCTAGAAATTATTAATATTAAAAAGAAATTTTAAAATAATTTTTACATTTTTCATTATTCATTTTTCATTTTTAATTTTTCACTTTTCACTTTTCATTTTTCATTTTTCATATTTCATTTTTAATTTTTCATTTTTCATTTTTCAATTTTCATTTTTCATTTTTAACTTTTCATTTTTCTTTTTCTTTTCTCATTTTTCATTTTTCACTTTTGACTTTCCCCTTTTAATATTTCATTTTTGTTTTTTCATTTGTAATTTTTACTTTTTCGTTATTCATTTTTCATTTTTAATTTTTCATTTTTCATCTTTCATTTTTCAATTTTCATTTTTCTTTTCTCATTTTTCATTTTTCACTTTTCATTTTTCACTTTTCATTTTTAATTTTTCATTTTTGATTTTTCATTTTTAATTTTTCATTTTTCTTTTCTCATTTTTCATTTTCACTTTTGACTTTCCCCTTTTAATATTTCATTTTTGTTTTTTCATTTGTAATTTTTACTTTTTCGTTTTTAATTTTTCATTTTTAATTTTTCATTTTTTCTTTTTTTCATTTTTCATCTTTCATTTTTCAATTTTCATTTTTCACTTTTCATTTTTCATTTTTCATTTTTCATTTTTAATTTTTCATTTTTAATTTTTCAGTTTTAATTTTTCATTTTTAATTTTTCATTTTTGATTTTTCATTTTTCTTTTTCTTTTCTCATTTTTCATTTTTCACTTTTAACTTTCCCCTTTTAATATTTCATTTTTGTTTCATTTGTAATTTTTACTTCTTCGTTTTTAATTTTTCATTTTTAATTTTTCATTTTTTCATTTTTCATCTTTCATTTTTCAATTTTCATTTTTAACTTTTCATTTTTAATTATTCATTTTTAATTTTTTCATTTTTCATTTTTCATTTTTCACTTTTCATTTTTAATTTTTCATTTTTAATTTTTCATTTTTAATTTTTCATTTTTGATTTTTCATTTTTAATTTTTAACTTTTCATTTTTCATTATTCATTTTTGATTTTTGATGTTTAATTTTTCACTTTTAATTTTTAATTTTTCATTTTTAATTTTTCATTTTTAATTTTTAATATTATTTTTTTTTTTTTGAATTTTATATTTGTAATTTTTTATTTTTAATTTTTCATTTTTGATTTTTCATTTTTAATTTTTAACTTTTCATTTTTCATTATTCATTTTTGATTTTTGATGTTTAATTTTTCACTTTTAATTTTTAATTTTTCATTTTTAATTTTTAATTTTTAATATTATTTTTTTTTTAATTTTATATTTGTAATTTTTTATTTTTAATTTTTATTAATTTTTAATATTTAATTTTAAATTTTAACGATAAAAAATTATGTTGTAATACTTGCTTGGGCCAATGTGGCACGTGCAGTATTAATATACACACAACTATAACGACTTCAATAAGAAGAATTACAACATACACAACATGTCTTAAGAAAAACAACAAACACCGTGAAAAATTTTATTTTTTCAAGAGTTGTTTCAAAGTTCCATTAATAACTCGTGACCCCTTTAACCGATTTTGACGATTTTAAATAGCAACTCCTTTGGGATGTTAGTAAACGATTTTATACAAAAACGAACAGTGTAGCTTATCGCTAAATCAACTTCCCCTGTTATAAGTATCAAGAAAATATATGGTTTTGGGGTCTCCGGAATTTATTTTGATGCGTTACAAATGAAATGACAAACTAAGGTGTGGAGGTTAGAAAAATATTCTTGGCCGATATTTGTGTCTCTAGTGGAATCTATATAACATATTTCATATTCCTAAACTACTTTGTAAAGCGGATATAAAAAGGTACCATTTTGCACTTACGGGTCATTTTACCCGCCTCCATTTACCCTCCTTAGCATTCGAATTACCAAAAGTTTTCATCTTATCTGATGGTTGTATCTCTATTTCATATTCCTAGATTCATTTATTTAGAAGATACGAAGTGTACGAATTTCTAAAAATCCCTTTTGGTGGATCTTTACGCCAATATGTAAATCTACAGTACAAATTCCAAGCCTTTGATTCTATGGGTTTGGGCTGGGTAATGATAAATCAGTCACGCAACTATTTTATATATGTAGATTTACATGCATTTAATAATTGCTTTCAATAAAAAAAGCATGAAAAACCTAAAATTTTTGTTAATTATCTTATTAAGTTTAAAATGATTTTAAAAAATCTAACTATTATAATATGAAATCTAGCCTTCTTAGTCTCTTAGTGTTGAAAACCTTCTTAAGAATAGTGTTAGATTCGGTACTGCCGAATTTAATACTCTTACTGTTTTTTAGCTGATGTATTTTTTTATTAAGAAAATTTACTTTTTTATTGAAAACTTCCTTTTTAAAGAGTATTTACTTTTTCTAGATACGGCACTTTTTACAGCAAATGTAATTTTTAAGAAAACGTACTTTTTTGAAGAAAGATATATTATTTTAAATTGGTATTTTTTAGCCAAAATCAATATCTTTGAAAACTAGACTTTTAGAAATTTCAGACGTTAGCCGAAAACAAATAAAGTGTATTTTAAATCAGCCTGTTCGCAACGAAAAAGTTGTAATAGAAATTTATGTTTTTGATTACTTAGGTTTTTAAGTATTATTTTCATAAGATATATGGAGAAAATCCATTTATTTCTCTGAAATCATTAATATTTTTAATTCACTGAATTTAAGACCGAAACTGAACTCTGTCGATTGAACTGTAGCAAACTGTTGTTGTAAATGAAATTCTAATTTAAAATTCTATTTTTTTATCGTAAAAATTAAATAATGCAATTTTGTGATATTTATAACAGGAATACTTGTTGTCTCTGCCTCTGCCTTGCCTGCCTTTTATTTAATTGTATTACAGCAAATACTTTTCTATAAGAGTACTTAAGTATATTTTTTATCGATTAATGTCTTGCTAGTTATTTGACATGTTTCAATACAAAACAATGGAAAAGAAAAAAAAGCGAAACGAAACGAAACGAAACAACATTGTTCAAGTTAATAAGAATAATTTATTGATTTTATGCAGGACTCTAAAAAGCAGAATATGAAATTGATTCACACCACTCTAATGGATATCAATGATTTTGCGGAATTTTTGATTGAATAAATATTGAAACAAGATAACAGAAATCTCTTTCTTTTCGACAATGGAAAGAATTGCTAAAATTTTTAAACCATTCAATTATATTTCAATTTTGTTGTAATTGAAAAAGAGAGTTTTCCTTTTTTTCTTGCTTTTTTTTTTTTTGAGGATGATGAATTTGTTTTAACTGTTCTTCATGTTGCTTGGAGATTTTATTACTGCCCACAATTATGTGTAATGGAAAATGCGGTTGTTCTTTGATGTAGTAGTTGAATTACATATAATCGTTTTCTGTTTCCAGTAATTGGTTTTCAGAAGAGCTATATTAAATCCACACTTACTAAATGAATCAGTGGCACGAGATTTGGTTTAGATTTTTATTGAAATTTAATTCCCAAATCTGATTTCTAAATCCTCGATGATTTTTAAATCTTAGGCTAAGTTAACCATTACAGCTTTAAGTGTGATCTTAATCGAATTTTTACTGTAAAAATATTGCAATTATCAAATATTTTAAAATTATATATGTATTATTCGTTTATACGGTCTTTGCTTCCTCGTATCCTGCTCGGGCGCCAATTTTTTTATTTTGATCTCTCTGCTGTTATGAATGTTTTTCATACAAATAATGATCTTTCTAAATGTCCTGGTTAAAATACTGCTCAGGCTCCAAATTTAAATTTTTTTTATTTAATTATTCATTCTTTTTTATAGGGGTCATATATACAGTAGGGGTCATATATACAGTCCCAATTTTTTTAAATACACTACAAACGGCAACATAAACCCAGTTAGCGACTGTAAGAAATATTATTTATTAATTTAGCCGTAATCGCGTTTGGAACGTAATATACAACTGGATTGATTCTAAACATTTTTATTAGCATTACTCTATAAGAGAAGTACTTATCCTATTTATAAAGCAGTTTGTTTATGAATATTAAATTTAATAAATTTCTTATTGATTTTCAAATAGTTTTATGAATGGAGGGCTAAATTAATTTACAAAGTATGCCGTTTTGAAACCTAATTCGTAGGTGCAAGTTTTGAGATGAATCAATCATAGAGAACTATTGGTTCAGAATTTATAGAATTAGAGAGTAATCGCTCAAAAAGGAAATAGTTTTTTACTATGAATATTACAATAAGGTTACATGAGTGGCTAATACTAAAGATTTCCATACGGCATCTAAGACTTAATAATATTATTACAGTTATTATAAGAGAGTAGTTAGTTGATGAGTTCTTTGTTCCTCATCGTTGTGGTTCAAATACTGCTCGGGCGCCAAATGTTGTAGTTTCAAATTTTGGCTTATAACAAATGTTTTTCGTTTCACTTTCAAAAATATCAACAATTTACAGTAATTATGCGAGTGTTGTATTTTCTAAACATTCTATTTTAAATAAAGCTCGGGCGCCAATATTTATGTTTTTTTTACAAATGCAAACTTTACACGCAGAACGTTTTTTAGCAATGAAGTCACACACATTATATCTTGTTAATAAACAAATGCAACATATAGAACAACAACAACAACTCTTGAGAAAAGGAATAGTAAGGAATCAGAAAAAGAAGTAAAAGAAACAATCGGAACTATTTATTGTAATAAGACTGTCGCTAGATACATTATGCGCAACGGGCATTCAATGATAGCCAGAAGCGGCCAAAATCGGATCTGTGTTTTTTATGGTCGACGACGGCATTTGGAGACATCATTTATCAAACACAATGTCTCAAGGCCTTTTACAGAGTTTAATATCTATTTTAATATTTGGTTTCTTATTATCCCATATAAAATGATAATATTTCCAATATAGATTAAAAATACATATATTTTGTGCAAAATATTAATGTGTGGAAATAAAACTTTTTAAAGATTGTTCTGAATTGTTCTAGGATTGTTCCACAATGTTCCAAAACGATGAGTTTCTAAAATATAATTTGTACCGGTAAATCGAAAAAAACGAATTTTAAACTTTGCCCCCCACTTTTGGGGAAAAAAAATTGTTCTAGTTGTTTTAAACATTGTTACAAAGTGATATGTCGTAAACCGCAATGTACGCAAATGAGAACGAAAAACATTTTTTCCGCGATATCAACGTTATCAATATTTTTATGCAACACGAAAGTTAACGTACAGATTCCAAAATTTCTTCCATACAAGGTATCCTGAATAGCACCCTCAACACTATTTTAATCAACCCCAAATATACGGATCCCATAATTTTCCATCCTCATTATAACATATCGAAGTTTCAGAGCGACCTGAGGGTAAAATTGTGCTATATTTTACAAAAACTTACCCTTATGTGCTCCTAGGGTTAAAATGATCCAAAATTAAGCAGTATTTGCAAAATATTTGCACTTTTTACTTAATCGTCCTATACTAACTTGGGGTCATTTCATTTCAAATCATAAAAATCAGTAAAATATAGCACAATTTTATTTTCCAACCCATAGTAAGGGTTTCATCTAGTTTATTAGGACAATTAATTTATTTAAATAAGCCAAAATTCATAGTTTGGCCTCGGCAAGAAATGAGTTAGCGTTGTTCGATTTATTCCAAATTTTTAGCATTGAAGACCTGCGTATTTGATTATTACATTTTAAGCGTCGCATCTAAAAATTCAATAGCATTTACAAAATATTTGAATTTTTTTAATAAATTGTCTTTTATTAGATTGGGGTCATATGTGACCCCAATTTCAAAGGGGTTAATGGGATCATATAATTGTTCTTCCGAAATCCTAGGCTACTTAGATAAAATGTAACATTTAAAAGTAGAAAACTGATAAATTTTTCATAGAAAGTATTTAGAAAGAGTACATTTACTGAATATTTCACAAAAAAATAAATTTTTTCGAAATCCGCAAAAAAAAATTCCTTGTAAAAAAAATTGTGGTAAAGGAATTTACTTAAAAATTTATACAGTTAATCTCTAACATATATTTAACAAAATTTTAAAGTGCCAGATCAATTTTACGAAATTTTGTTTAAGAAAATTTTTTAAAACTTAAAAAAGGAGTTTTCAAAATTTTATCAAAAAAATTTTCCATTTTTGGTTTCATTTCGCAATAGGTTAAAAGCGTAGTAATAAAACAATACTTCATGTCTGAGTGCTCATAGGTATAGAGACCAAAAAAAAAATGATGGCTTAATTTCTTAAAGTTGAAAAAATTTTCGTCAAATTTCACGACCTAGTTTTTTTTGGCACACAAGTGGTCTGGGGCATTTGCTAATTCTTGGCGACTTTTTATTCGATTTTTAAGTTATATAGTACTGAAATTAATTCATATAACAACTTGTACAAAGAAATAAACTAGAGATGGAAATTTTTGTAAAATCTGAAAAAAAAAGTCATATTTTCCCCATATAAACACACTTGAAATTTTTAGTCGAGTTGAGGCACCTCTTAATTAGTTCTGATTTAGCCAAAACTTCGTATTTCTTAGTTTTTTTTTTTTTTGCTATTCGCATATCTCTAGGGGTGAGACTTTAAATTCGAACACTTTTTTTACCTCCATATAATGAAGAACCTCCCTAATGTTTATGTAAATTGAAATACTAATAGATTTTTCCAAGTGTTCTTAAAAAAAAATTTTTTTTTAAATAGACTTCAGACATACATATACGAAGAATATATTTTCATACATTTTAGTGAAAAATGGATGATCTTTTTCGATTAGTAGTTAGCCCACTCCATAATTTTTATCAGAATGTTTCAATATTTCAGGAGAGTAATCTATCAATATAACCGATTTCAAAATATATAACATGATATCATGTATTTTGGGAATATTTTTTTTTTGTAAATGATGTCAAACTTGTATGAAGTGAATATTTTCATACATTTCTATGGAAAGTCATCGAGGTTTTTTCGAATATTAGTTTGCCCACCCCAGCAGGGCAGTCCGATTCAAGTGATGATATTCTTGGTACTTGTGTGATTCCAAAAAGTACATATTTGTTACACTAAATACTTATATATCTCACTTTACATGCTTTAAAACATGAAAAAAAAGTTAGTTTATACTACCCGAGCTACTTCGTTGAGCTCTAAAATAAGTAATTCAATACAGTTACATTTTAATCCCCTGCATGATCTATTTGCGATTGCTACACATTGATTTTTTTTTTCCAATAAATTACTTTTTAAGCTTAATCGCTCATAAGATTAATCAGTTTTTAATAATCGAAAGTGCTGGAAGAAGAGGGATTTTTTTTTTAACAATCTTCCTAATGCTGTCTGAAAATGTGTTCGTGTTCGTTTTCATGTGATTGCTTTTCGCAATTAATAATTTAACGCCTAACGGCAGATGCTTGTCACAATCCAATTAATCTCACCACAACATGCCATTGCAATAGCAACAACAATAACAACATCATCTAATAATGATGACAATGCTGATAAAGTGACAATGATGTGTTTCTTGTTATTGTCTATATTATTAGTTTGTTAACTAGGCGTGTAAAAGTTCATGTGTATTTTTACTTGTGTGGACACACACACACATTTCTACCCCAAAATAAATCTGGGTAGCTTTTTGTTTTCTCCATGCAACAGCCTAAAGCATAAGCTAATTTATCAAAACTTAAAACAAACAGAACAAAAAACCGAAAAAGCGAACAATTTTACTTGTCAAAATAGCACGTTTTGTTTGACTCTTGACAGTTACAAGAGCAAAAATAACAAGAATACTCACAAAACACAAACAAAATGAGTATACTCTCACAATGGCATACATACTGGTACATATTCTTAAAATAAAATGAAAGCCTCTAAGCATTTGCTCATTCAAAGTCAAATATTTGTGCCTGAAAAAGGTTCAAAGGTACAAATCCTGCTATTGCTGCTGTTATTGTTGTTGTTGTTGTTGTTTTGGCTTAAAGGCCAGTAAAATCCACGATTTAACATTGTTACAGTTTATTACAGCTTTTCAGGGAAGTGCAAAAATAGAAATAATATACAAAAAAGAAAACATTTGATTGAAATTGAAGTTTTACAAGGTTGTTAAAATTTAAAACTTGCTAAAATAATAAAATCTAAAAAAGGACATTTATAGTCGTCGGTTTAGGTCGGCTATACGAAACCCTAGATTATCGGAAATGAACACACCATACTGGATGAAGTCGTAAATAGTGAAATGAAATATACCCAGTACAACACTGGAATCTATTCCCTTGAAGCTTTCACCTGGAACACAGAAGGGCGAAATCCATCAAAAGTGGCGGTTAATTCAAAAGATGAGCTTTCACTTTCACAACCGTGTTTGGTATCGGGTGAAAGCGCCCCGGTAGGTGAGTAAGTAGCGTGCTCGCCTATCATGCGGGGGGTCGTGGGTTCGATTCCCACCAGAGGCTTTGGTCTATCGCTTAAAAAAAAAAAAAAAAAATAGCCAAATTAGAATCTGCCACTCGGCTTCGCGGAACTGGGCTTAAAAAAAAAATTCCACGTCAACAATTCCAAAAGTAAAAGTTGCAATGTATAGTTAAGCCCAAACACACTGTGCAACAATCCGAAAACACAACTTTATTTTTTATAAAACAAAATAAATAAGAAATTTTACTAAATACTGGTGAAAAGAGAAAAGCAATTGACTTACAACTTGAAATTTTATTAGAATTTAAAGGTTGATTATACTGTGCAACAATCCGAAAATTGTTGTCCAGTGTAATATGCGTTTTACGCACAGTGAACATTTTTATACTTCAAGTGTTTAATTTTTTTAAGACTTCTAAAAGTTAGAGTTTTACAATTGAATCATCTACTTTAGGTATTTGAGCATATAATAAATTATTTTTTGCTCAGATAAATTTTTTGGAAATATTTAAAAAAATCATTGGAAACATTTACAAAATTCTGAAATTGTCAATTTTTAAACAGAATTGTATTTATAATGTTTTAATTTTATAATTAACTGGAGTAACCCTGCCCGCGTTGCTGGACAGTACAATAATATAAACTAGCAGATTCCAGCGCTCGAAATTCGAGTGCAATATCTAGTCAACTTTATTTTTCAACTTAGCCAATTCACAAACCAACACTTTTATGGTTTATTATTATTGTTAATGAAGAAAACAAACTCTTTAACAGACACATTAAAAAATTTAATAAACACACGCATAGCATATGTATAATTTTATGTATGTGTTAGTAGCAGCTTTAAATGCAATTTACTCAAAATAAAGGAAAAAAATTTAAAATCTGTAAATCTGCAAAACAGCTAAAAAGAAATACCTTTCAATTAATATACGCTTGGTCAAAATCGAGATAAAACGGTAGAACAAAATATCGGTCACAAGAAATCGCCTAGCTTATTAATATTATAGATTTACGTCTTTGTATTAAAAATGAAATATTATAGAAACGGAGTTTTTATTAAAACTCTTTCTTTTCTTATGCGTTATGAGTTTTAATCCCTCCGTGACTGTGCGTGACTTTGCGTGACTATTTTAAAATTAATCTTTGGTCACAACAAGTCTATGGACCACGTTTCAGATTGATTGGATGAGGGGAAATGGGGTTGAAATCACTCCGTGACTGGGTGTGACTAAGCGTGACTGTGCGTGACTGTGTGTGACTAAGTCAAAGTTAATCTTTTATTCACAGCAAGTGTATGGACCAAGTTTCAGATCGATCGGATGAGGGGAAATGACATTTTGATCACTCCGTGACTGTGCGTGACTATGCGTGACTCTGCGTGACTACCCCAAAATTAATCTATAATCTCAACATGACTATGGGCCAAGTTTATTGGATAAGGGGGAATGGGGTTGCCCCACGACAGACAGACAGAGAGTATGAGTTAAAAGAAAGAGTTAAAAACATAAATTTTTTAAAGTGAGAACATCAAAAAAGAAAAAAAATTATTGTAGTGCCTGGTGGTAAACGAGATTTTTAGTTTTGCCATTTTCATAAAAAATGAATAAAAACAACGGCTTCCCAATACGTGAACATATATCGTACGGTTGACCATGTGAAAATACAGTAACTTCTAAGTTTACGCCGCAAACTTACAACGATTTACCTTGAGCTTTATTAATAATCTTTCAATGGTGCATTGTAAAGGAGAAGAAGAAAGCACATATTTCAAAAATTCATAACTACACTGTATTCTTAATCGGACCGGTTTCTGGCATTTCAGCCTTCATCAGCGATTTCTTCAACATTGTGATAATTGTTATGCTATAATTGAATAGATTGTTTTTATATGAAATTTTTCTATTTAGGGCGGCCGTGGGGTTTGAACCTGCGTCTACCTCACATACACTCGTACTTGCACTTTTTGATCAGCGCTTTAACACACTCACCTAATAGTCATTGCAAAAAACAAACGAACGGGAAACTGTAATCGCTGAAACTCAAATGGCATATCAATGCGAATCATCGGGATGCGTAGTTTTATAACATCTTCGCCTCTGAATTTTAAAATTGTTCAAATACATGCTTTATCCACATACCGACTAGGCAAGACTAGGCCACAGACTCTGTCATAGGCAGGGCTGCGATCTCAGTATATACCGATACCTCGAAGTTCCATCTTCGTACAGGGTACAGGGTCAAGGGGGTTTACTCTGAGAATCCCTGATAAATATAGCGTTTTTAGGCCGAGCTTCACGCAATTCTCATAGGAACGAAAATAATACTTTATCTAATGTACCTTTTAATCTCTTTTCCTATCTATAGTTTCCGACACTTTTTAAAGAGTATCACAATGCGCCATACGGCCTCCGAGTGTACTCGTCTTCAGGCGAGCGATTCACCTAACTTGACCTCACCTATATAAGTTAAGACCGCATGTATGGGTGAGCTCCAAGACGTCAAAACACATTGCAGTGGTAAGTTTTTTCTACTGTTTCGAAACAAAGCAAACAAATGTGTTGTTTACTTTGTAATAAAAACACTGCATCCACAAAATTTGTGATGCAAAGTTTGCATTTTTGTTACGCATTGATAACTTTTATTATACATTTAGGGATGTGTGACATTGTCAATGTTTACACGGTTGCGTTTAGGAATGCACGACTTTGTTTAGTTGCATTGCAAATGACGTTTTGGAACTCACCGTATTGTACCGTTGCATAATTTGGGTTGATTTATATTACGAAGCATAATAATTGGAGATCCGATTTTCAATTTTAAATTATGAAGTGTCATTCTTGGTAAATCAAGGGATTTCAAAAGTTCAGTTGGATAATGTACTAATGAGTCTTAACGTTATAACGTATCTCCAAAGATTTGATAGCATTTATTTCATCAGCTGGTGTTGATTTAGAGATAACATGTAGTGTTTATCTGACCACCCCTAATATCAAAGCACCACCAAATAAATTTTTATTTCCACGGAAATCTCTCATTGGTTTCTTGTGTGTCATTGTACATGCATCTCACAACAAAATATACATTTTATTATAAAACTCTCGCCATGCCAGAGGTTGTTAATAAATATCATCATATTTAAACGCAATTTTTGCGCTAAATGCGCTGTCCTACCACGATCCTATAAAGTAGCTGCAATTCCAGAAGATGTATGTAGGTGCCAAGGGAATTCTACCCCGTGCTAGTGCAGTTGCTAAAATTAAAGTTATCAAAAAATTGTTGCCAGTACCACCAAGTGCATCCAAAAAGTACACCATTACATTACCAATATCAATTTCTTGCATGATTGTCTCATAAGAAAAATTTTGCTGTTGATTATATTTAGGAATATTTTCTTGAACATAATTTGTCAATACATTTGGATCGTAATTTTGTTCTCGAAGAAAATCTTAATTTAAAATATAGTTTCTTGAACGATTTGATGACGATATACCCAACTGAGCCAAAGCTTCACTCGTCATTCCTAAACACATATCCTCAATCAATGTCAATGCCTCACTATACATTTCCTCCGTATAATGCAATTGAACATTAAAATTTAAGATGCGCAGTGGATGTAAAATATGTTCCTTCATATAATCACGATATTTCAGCAATTGCTTGATTTTACATTTCCTCCGTATAATTACAGATCACCAGATTTACAGATTTTTAATTTATTTCCTATATTTTGAGTAAATTGCATTTAAAGTTTCTACACATACATAAAATAATACGTATGCTATGTGTGTGTTTAATAAATTTGTTATTATGTTTGTTAATGAGTTTGCCATTTTCATTCACAATAATAAACCAAAAGAGTGTTGGTTTGTGATTTGGCTAAGTTGAAAGTTGCCTAGAAATTGCACTCGAATTTCGAGCGCTGGAATCTGCTAGTTAAATATTAATGTGTGCATTGGATGTAAAATATCTTCCGTCATATAATCAGAAATTGCTTGATTTAAGTCCCAGTTGTATGCTCCTGTTTCCAAACTTAAGAAAATGGCTGGGTGGAACAATTTTGATGAAGTAATCATTGAATTAAATGTATTTGTTGCATGGTTGGGCAAATCTAACAGAGCGAGCAAAAACTTTGGAAAACCATTGGATATAGCATTTCGAGCTTAGGGAATATTAATTAAAAAAGTATAACGATTTCTTTAGAAATAAATGAAAAAAAATTCACTTTTAAAATTTCAAAATGTTTTTAATTATTGGAAACATTACACTCCATTTGAAAAACACAATCTTTGAATAGCACATCTCCTTAAAAACACAAAAATTCATTAAAACTTTGGTTTTTTTTTTGTGTTCATTCTTAAAGTATCAAATGATTTAGAAAATATATTCCAAGACATTTTATTACCTCAATCACAATATGCTGCCTAGTCAATAACTTTGTTGTTGTACTTTGCATATTGATTACCGAAAGTATGTTCTTAAACAAATTTCTATTTCCTTTTCATTTGTTAACTCATAACAATAGAAAGTGAGATAATCAAACAATAATTGCGTGATGTGTAGCACAATGAGTTCTGTAACGCAAACAAATGAACAAAAAAATATATCTGTTTTCTGACAGACAGAAAGACAGCTATAAATGAACAAATAATAAGAAGCCTAAAAGTATGCAAAAAAATGTATGACGGTAAAAACAATTTACCAATTAGGGAGGGGTGAAATTTATATATTTATATCTAATAAAAAAAAGTTGATGGCAGAAATTTAATTTTATATTTAATGATGAAAACTTGAGTAAATCCTTTTCTTAAAGCTTTAAAGTATGCTATGGAAAATAACTTGTAAGTAAAACGAAACAAATATGTTAAAATTGAAACACAACTCCAAGGATTATCGCCACAATGTTATTAATTATTGTATGTTATTTTTAAATTCAAATGTATTCGGCTTTTATTACACTGTACAACGGCCATTCTGAGGGGGGGAGGGGGTGAGAAAGTCAGACTGAAGGTAATAGGTCGGTATAGTAAAATCTCCAAAGGGGGGTAATGACAGGTTTTCCTCCGGTTGCTCGGGTATAGCTCGCGGGGATCATTTTCGTTGCAGAAATTTATATTTTCACGAAACGGAGAGAAAAATAGATCTTTGGAATTGTCAGAGTTTAAGGTTTCTTCATTTTTTTCTCATAATTGTTATTAATGATAATGCGTAAAATTCACTATTTAAGGATAGATAAAGGTCACTTCGCAGCTCCTGGCGTGGGCACTTCTCTTTATAGTGAGAGAGAAACAGCCTTAGTCACTTCTCTTATCGTGGAAGCCGCAGACTCGTTGTTGGATAGAAACCTGTCATATGCACTTCTTTTGATGGTGGGAGAAACTTGTCGTAGGCACTTATCTTATTGTTAAAACACGAATACTTGTCGTTTTAGGGAGAGACCTTCGTAAGCACTTCTCCTATTGTTAAAAACCGAATAGTTGTCGTTAAAAAGAAACTTCCAGATCGTGGGAGAGAAACCTGTCGTAGATACTTCTCTTATTGTTAAAACCTGAATACTTGTCGTTGTAGGGAGAGACCTATATATGCACTTCTCCTGATTGCGAAAGAGAATCCTTTCGTAAGCACTTCTCTTAAAGCCGTATACCTTATAGTTGTAGAGACGTACGCACTTCTCCAGATGGCGAGAGAGAAAGCACATATTCTATCGTTAAAACACGAATTCTTGTCATTGTAGGAAAGGACCTGGCGCAGGCACTTATCGTAGGCACTCCTCTTATTCTTAAAAACCCGAGTACTTGTCGAATATGATGAATATGAATTATTTTGTTTAATAACACTAGCCACTAAGATTTTGGACTGGAGCAACCAAATACCTCTCCTAGGGTAATTTGTCGTCGTTTTTATTTTGTTGGTTCGGTTTCACGTATTAAAGTCCAGCAACAGTCTTTTGCCCCAAAATCCGTGATAATTTCTTTCAATTTTCATTTAATCTTGGTGAGCACGCTCCCCTTGTTCGTCGTTTCGTGGAAAAAAATCTAAATACGAATGAAGAGAATGCATTTTGAGTGACATTCGTGCAACAAATTCGTGATAATTTTTCAATAATTCAGCAACAATTTATCTGTAGTTTCCGCTCTTATTGTTTCCAAGAAAACTGTCCACGATACTCCTGAAAGATTTCTGAAAAATTGTCATCATTCAATAGCTTCCTGATCTCAGGGCCAACAAATATGCCTTCTTTGATTTTAGCATATGAAATTTTGGGAAAAACCGCTAACAAATATTTAAATGCTGCACCATCTTTGTCGAGAGGATTGACAAAGTTCTTAAAATTTTATGTGCAGCGGCAGAAGAAGAACGTCATTTGGATCAATTAATGGTTTATTTGAAATGTTTTGTTTTCCTGGTTAATACTCAGTTCTTTTTGGTCACTCTGTTCTGAAGTAATGATGACATGTAGCGCGACTATCCCATAGACAAAGGAAACAACAATATTTTGTGAAACCTTCTTGCATACCTGTCAACAAACCAATGACCTAAAACAGATTAATTTACAGTTATTTACGATGGTCTATACCATATACAAAGAAATTTAAATCACTAAATTCTTAAGGTCACCACAGATCTTCCATTTATGATCGTTGTATTTGAGTAATGTCAAAATTTCAGACATTGATTCGTAATTTTCTTTGTATTAATGACATGAGCAATTGGAATTGATGGTTTTTCATTCCCATTATGCAAAAGAAGAGTCTTTAAACTGTACTAGAGCCATCAATAAATAATCTCCATTCAGTTTTGTCATATGGCTGGTTCATTTTTTGAAATAAACTATCAACATCAGTACAGTATAGAATAGAATGTTTGTTTTCATAATATGCAGCCAAATCCAAACTTCTATCTCTATATATTGTTACTTTTGTCCCAACTGCAAAATGTTTCCACTGCTGCATGCGTGACGCCAGTAATTCTGCGTCTTGCTTCGTTAAATGTAAATCCCGAATTAGATCATTCAGCTCAGCCTTAGTCACTAAATGGCGTTCATCATCAGCCTCATACAAACTTCCACTGCTGGTGAAAAATGTTTGGACTCACTGCTCGTAGCACTGGGAATGACTGGTAAAGGATCATTTGGTGGACGTTGAACTGATTTGGAAACCGATGGGACAGCAACTTTTGTTAAACAGAAATAACAATCGGTTTGGTGGTTACTTGACTCTCTCCAAAGTACTGAAATTGAAAAATCGAAATAGATCTTCTTGCCATTTGACCACTTGTATAAAACAATTCTGCAACTATTGCAAAACATTGTCGGTGTCCACGGTTTGTCCAAGTTTCTGACAGCAAAACAAAATAATGTAAATATGCATATTTTAATGATTCTGATATTGCATATCCTTTTTTTCCCAACCAAATATTCACCACAAATAATGCAAAAATAGCTTGAATCAGTAACACACGATCGTCCTGACATTCTTAAACGCTACTATTATGAAGATTTAGAATGAATGTGGGCTTCTGTCAAATTAATAATTGTGAAATTGTAGTGTCAGTATTGACTGTTTTCCAGTATTGCCAGCATGCGATAAAATATGAACAAGACGTCATAGCCAGATTCGAATTCAGCGCATCCAGATTAGTTAAAAAACATGCTTCGTTGCTGGAGTCCATTTTTTTTTAATTTGTAGGCCAGTGTAATTATCATACGCTCCATAGTTATTTTAATGTTTTTTCTATTCCTAAGGAAAAATTAAATAAAATAAAAAGTCATCAAGAAAAAGTTTGGTATGAGAACGCCTTGAAGGTTTTACTATACTGGCCTACTACTTTCACCCTAAATTGGATTTTTTCACCCCGCAGACAGCAACCCCGAAAATGTTCTTATTTTGCTAATATTAATGCATTAATTCATATGTATACCCTCCACACGTCACTGGCAGAGGGTATATATAAGTTTGTCATTCGGTTTATAACACATCGAAACACTAATTTCCGACCCCATAAAGTACATATATTCTTGATCCTTATCACAGCTCGATGTCCGTCTGTCTGTTGAAATCACGCTCATTCACAAAAAAAGCCATATAACTGGATAAGGTTACAATAATGTCATTTGCCATAATGTTGGTATTGAAAATGGGCTAAATCGGGCATCATTGTGATTAGATACGAGCAAAAATATATAGATACCTCTAAAAAAAACATAAAACCAAGTGTGTTTGTTGTAATAGTTTATTGGTTGAACATAATAATTATACAACATAAAAAAATGCCACAAAGAAATTATGCATGAACACAATAACATAGCTCATGTTAGTAGTATTGCCACATATTTTTTTATCGTTATCACGTTATAATAAAAAAAAATCGCCAATATGATAGAAAAAATGAAAATGGAAAAGACTTATTACAAAAAGTAAGTATACAAACATTTTTTTTTAAATAAAGATTTAAGGGTTTAAAATAAATATATTTTGTGGGGCAATGATTTAAACTAATGTATGAAAATATGATTCGTAGGTTTTCAAACTTTTTGCATGTTAGTTTGAACAGTTTTTACCGGTGTGACCGTATGGTCACGCTGGGTAAGATTCCAAAACAATAAATTTTTATTTTTAGGGCGCTAAGTACAGAAGAAGCCATAGATTTCTTAAATGAATTGTGTGATGAAGATGAAAATGAGCATGTTGCTGCATTATATATACTCCCACCTGAAATTGAAAGTGGCGTAGTTAGTGGTACGGATGATGCTGATGAGGATGATGTTGGGATACCAATGGACATTTGTGTTGGCCAACTAAAATCATCTTGCGAACTGGTTATGAACAATGGCAGACGTATTGATACAATTGATGGCCTTGAAGTTAGTGATGACGAAGATGATTTAAATTCCCACACTGTTTTGGACTTAAATTTATCCGCTGAGCCATCGACATCACAAGCTGCTGCGGTGTCAAATAGTTTGAACAAGATTAAACCAAACTTATCATCATTGGAACTTCCACCAGCAAATAATATCACTTCATTTACGTGAGTTCAAGATTCTTCAATTGACGTGCCTCCAATATTTCCGTCCCCAAGCTTTGAAGATTGCAAGAACTTGCAACCTTACGAACAGTTTGAAAAGTTTTTTGATCACCAATTGTTGAATCACATTGGAATTCTTGGAAATAATGTTCCAAATATAACAATTGCAGAAATAAAAACGTATATTGGTATTTTGATAGTGAGTGGTTATGATGGTCGAACAAGTTTTAGATCATATTGGAAAGGAGATGAAGACATGAGAAATGAGTTGATATATTCGTCTATGCGAAGAAACAGATTTCAGCAGATATCGCAGTTCCTACATTTTGAAGATAGTGGTAAGAAAGTTGATGATGGTGACAAAATGTGGAAGCTTCGGCCCTTAACAGATCACTTAAAAGCCAATATGCTGAAAAATTTACATCCAGTGCAGAATTTATCGTATGACGAAAGTATGATATCATACTTTGGGCGCCATGGCTGCAAGCAATTTATTAAAGGAAAACCACTACGCTTTGGATTCAAAGTATGGTCATTGTGTACTCCTTCTGGGTACCTGGTAAATTTTGAAATTTACCAAGGACAGAACCCACGGTCCAAGTCTATCTATGAGGAAAGATTTGGTAAATGCACCGCTCCTCTTATAAATATGATAGACGATTTTTCTCTGGAGGTTCAAAGCATGCCTTTCTCATTTTATTTTGATAATTTATTTACCGGATTTCCAGTACTGTATTATTTGAAATGCCGTGGATACACTGCAACAGGAACAATTCGTGAAAATCGTATACCCAAAAATTGCCCTATTGCAGACAAAAAAAATCATTAAAAAGAAAGCTCGAGGCTATGTAGAATCCATTAAAGTGAAGGAGACCGATATTGTGTTAACAAAGTGGAATGACAACGCTGTTGTAAATATTGCATCGAGTGTATATGGAAGAAGTCCTAATTGTTATGTTCAACGGTATTGTAGAAAACAAAAGAAAAAAATTAATGTTGAATAACCATGTGCAGTTAAAGAATACAATAACTTTATGGGTGATGTAGATCGAATGGATCAGAACGTCAACATGTACAGAATTGGAATCAGAGGAAAGAAGTGGTGGAGCAGCATATTCACATGGCTGGTTGATGTTTCGCTACATAATGCATGGCAATTACACCGCTCGGCTCATCCCGATATGCCATAACTAGAGTTTAGACGACAGGTTGCTTTATATTACTGCAAACATTTTGGAGAAAATCCAAAATCTCTTGGCCCTCGCAAAAGAAATATTGTTTGAACGAATACAATTTTTCTTGATCGTACCCAATGTGACCATATGGTCACACCCTATATCTAGAGATCCAAAATAGCGAGGAGCATAAAAATTGCACATATGTTATCCGTAGGACCTATATAGCCACCCTATAAAATATTTCTGAAAAAATCGAAAAAAAAGTTCTGGGTAATGATAATGTTCTTGGCATCATTTTAATAAGCTTAATTTTCTTTGGACTTTCTATACAGTATTGCAATTATTACTTGGAAAAAGTCTTTTAAAGTTAATCTTAGTCGCCTAAAGGTATGCTTCCAAATTCATTAATTTCTTAAACCTGTAAAGTAACTACAAAAGTTGATAATATTTTATATATTTTTTTTTCTGTTTGGGAAACTCATTTGTTATTTGCTTTAGCTGAATGCGAGTATCTCTCAGGAAATTTCATTTCTGTATTTGCTTGTGTTTTGTTTTGTTTTGTTTTGTTTTATTTTGTTTTGGAATCTGTTAGTTTAATCAAATTTCTTACCTTTCGCCATCATCATTAAATGAGAAATCACCTAGTAGCAAATCTCTGAAACGATAACGTGGAGCAATCATCTTCGTTGTTGTATTAACTGTAGTTGCAGTAGTCGCTGTTGTAGACGTTGTCGACATAAGTTGAACGCTAATGGCGCCTGTTGTTTCCGTTATGTTGTTGTTATTAATGTTGGTGATGGTGGTGTTGTTGTTGTTAGTATTTGTTGTGAAATAACCTTCGAAATGTCGCTTATCCTTTTTAGATAGCCTAGCACTATATAAAATATCTTCCTCGTCGTTGTCGTCGTCGTCGTCGCTGGTGTCCTCTTCACTATCTGTTACACAGGTTGTAGTGATAATTGTTGCTGGCTTCGGCAACTCAAATATACATGATGTTTTTATTTCATTGTCATTGCCCTGTGCTTTGGGTTTTGTTACATTAATTATACATTCGTCAGAGGAAGAAGGACATGGCGAACCACATACATTAACAGCTGATGCGGCCACAACGGCAGCAGCATTGTCGACATTACTCCAAAATGTGTTGTTGGTCGAGAGTGTTGTGGTGGTGGTGGCATTGCCCGTTAGAAAATAGCCGCCACTAGCCCTATTGGGCCGTGGCGAACGTATACGTTGCCACAGATTGGACAGAATCTTGCTGTGATTATTAAATTTTGTTTTATTTTGAATTATCTGCTTTTGAAATAATAAAAAGCATTCCACAATTAATTTTCGTTTTAATTTTGCACTGCAGAGACATTTTATTTTAATATTTAAAAAAATTATTGATGGATTGGCTTTATGGCTTGTTTATTTATGTAAATTAATGAACCTTTTAATTTCATATTAAAATCTCTTTACAAACGTTGAATATTTACTTTTGCTAAAGCGCAATGTAATTGAAAAGTATTTTCATGCAATGAGTAATTATTTAAAAAAAAAAAATAATTATATTTAAAGGATTAGTAATTACAAGAAAATACTGTATACAATACGGTGACATTTCTTTTTTTTGTAAATTATTAAAGTATTTCAATTCATTGAAGCATTATTGGAAATCCTTTTTCAGAAAAAACATGAATTTTTTTTGTAACCTAAAGCTTTCCCTTAAAATATTTTTAATAAATCATAAGAAACTTAATCAAGGTCTTAGTACGGTCTAGCTGCCAGACTTACAAGAAAGGTCTATATTTCGAATACAGTAGAGAGGAGCGATATTTTCCTATAGTGAATTTTTCAACTTGACTGAAAAATCACGTGTAGCTGCAGTAACAGTTCAAGTAACGGTTATTTGGTTATAACTGAAATCTATCATTAAGCAGCAAAAGCAATTATTTTTAAAGGAAGATACTATTTTCGGAATATTTATTTTATTAAGAAAATATACTTTTTTAGGAAAAGGTACTTTTTTAAGAAAGGATACTATACAAAAAGAAAATTTAGTTTTTAAAGAAACGATACTTTTAAGAAATTGTGCTTTTCTAAAAAAATATAATTTTCTAAAAAAATTAAATTTTCTAAAATAATTAAATTTTTAAGAAAAGGTACTTTTTAAGAAAATGTACTTTTTTAAGAAATAGTACTTTTTTAAGAAAAGGCTATACTTAACAGCAGAAACTTTAAAAAAAATAAAGACTTTTTTGAAATAGAAATTTTTTTAAGAAAAAGTACTTTTATAAAAACAGCTACTTTTTTTAAGAAAAGCCTCTTTTTCAAAAATGTTCTTTTTTAAGAAAGTGTAAATTTTTGTAGAAAACTAACTTTTTTCTATAAATGTACTTATTAATGGAAAGGTGCTTTTTAAGAAGAGGTACTTTTTAAAAAAATTTACTTTTTTATAAAAGATTCTTTTAAAGAAAATTTGCCTTTTTAAGAAAATGTACTTTTTAGGAAATAATATTTTTTTACGAAAAAGTACTTTTTAAGAAAAGGTACTTTTTAAGAAAATCTACTTTTCTTACAAAATGCAAGAATATGCAATTTTTTAAGAAAAGGTACTTTTTTAAGAAAAGGTACTTTTTAAGAAACTCAACTTTTTTAAGAAAAGGTATTTTTTATTAAAATTTAGTTTTTTAAGAAAAGGCACTTTTTTAAGAAAAGGTTCTATTTTAACAACAGAAAAAAATACTTTTTTAACAATAGAAATTTTTTTAAGAAAAAGTATTTTTTAAGAAAAGGTACTTTTTTAACAGAAGCCTCTTTTAAAAAAATGTTCTTTTTAAAGAAAAGGTAAATTTTTTAGAAAAATAACTTTTTTCAAAAAACGTACTTATAAAAGAAAAGATGCTTTTTAAGAAAATATACTTTTTAAGAAAATTTACTTTTAAAGAAAACGTACTTTTCTAAAAAAGGTTCTTAATAAGAAAAAGTACTTTTTAAGAAAATTTACTTATTTAGGAAATGGTATTTTTTAGAGAAACTCTTTAATAAAATGTACTTTTTAAGAAAATGTAAGAATATGTAATTTTATAAGAGAAAGTACTTTTTTAAGAAAAGATACTTTCTAAGATAATGTACTTTTTTAAGAAAATGTACTTTTAAAGAAAATTAACTTTTCTATTTTCCCAATAGAAAAAATATTTTTCTAGCAATAGAAATTTTTTTAAGAAAAAGTACTTTTTTAAGAACAGGTACTTTTTTTAAGAAAAGCTTTTTTTTTTTAAATTTTCTTTTTTAAGAAAAGGTAGAGTTTTCAGAAAAATAACATTTTTCAAAAAGGTACTTATTAAAGAAAAGGTGCTTTTTAAGATAATGTACTTTTCTAACAAAGTTTACTTTTAAGAAAAGGTACTTTTTTAAGAAAATTTACTTTATTACGAAATGGTATTTTTTTTACGAAAAAGTACCTTTTAAGAAAATTCACTTTTTAAGAAAATGTACTTTTTAAGAAAAGGTACCTTTTAAGATATGTTACTTTCTAGGAAAAAGTACTTTATTATAAAAAAAGTACTTTTTTAATATAACGTACTTTTCTAAGAAAATGTAGTTTTCGAAGAAAATTTACTTTTAAAAAACATTTACTTTTTAAGAAGAAGCACGTCTTTAAGAAAATGTATTTTTTTATAAAAAGGTACTTTTTTGAGAAAAGAGTCTTTTTAGGAAAAGTTACTATTTAAGAGAATGTATTTTTTAAGAAAGGCTGCTTTTTAAGATAAGATACTTTTAAAGAACAGGTACTTTTTCGGAAAAGGTACTTTCTTAAGAAAATATACTTTTTAAGAAAAAGTACTTTTTTATGGAAAACATTTTTTTTTTTTAATGTAAAAGATTTCTTTTTTTTTCTAAAAATTTAATTTTCTTAAAAAATGTATTTCCTTTTTAAAAAAGTATTTCTTAATGCATTTTTTAAGAAAATATACTTTTAAGAAAACCCTTTTTAGCATAAGGGGTTTTTTAGGAAAGGTTTCTTTTAAGAAAATGTACTTTTTTGGAAAAGATACTTTTTAAAGAAAATATACTTTTAAGAAAAGATTCTTTTTTCTAGGAATTTGCTTTTCTAAAAAATTTACGATTTTTAAGAAAATTTATTTTTTTAAAAAAATTTACTTTTTTATAAAAATGTACTTTTTTAGTAATAGGTACTTTTTTAAAAATATACGTTTTTAAAAAAATGCACTTTTTAAGAAAAAGAACTTTTTTAAGAAAATATACTTTTTAAGCAAATGTACTATTTAGGAAAAGGTTAGTTTTTAGGAAAATATACTTTTTAAGAAAAATAACTGTTTTAAGAAAATATACTTTTTAAGGAAATGTACTTTTTGGGGAAAGGTGCGTTTTTAAGAATATATATTTTTTAAGAAAGTATTTTTTTATTTTTATATTTTTTTAAGAAAATGTACTTTTTAAAGAAAATTTACTTTATTTATAAAAAGGTACTTTTTTAAGAAAGGGTACTTTTTTAAAAAATTATGCTTTTTTTAAAAAAACATTCGTTTTTAAGAAAAAGTACTTTTAAGAAAAATAACTTTTCAGAAAACATTTTTTTTAAAAATGTACTTTTATAAGAAAGGTATTTTTAAGGAAATTTAAAAAATCATACTTTTAAAAAATCATACTCTTTTAAGAGATTATACTTTTTTTTTAAATTCACCTTTTTCAGAAAAGGTACTTTTTTAAAAAAATAAAATTTACTTTTTTAAGAAAATGTAGTTTTTGAAGGAATGGTACTTTTTAGACAAAGTACTTTTTTAAGAAGAGCTACTTTTTAAGCAAATACATAGTCAAGTACGTTAACTACATAACCGTTATAAAATATCGGTTTTAAATGTTTGTAGTATGGGAGCTCGCAAATAATCAAGCCACTGCATGATCTAACAAGTAGAGAAAGTTTTCTATAAAGAATGTTGAAGATCACTTGAAATTAAATTTTTTCTCAACTACTCTGACAGATAAACCTTACATGGTGGCCAATGACATAAACTGTGTTATAATATGAATAGCATATTCTGACGGGAATACTGCAACTTAATTATCTAATTTTATTGTACACTGTTGGACAAAATAAAAGTAACGACATAGCAAAATGTTTCATAGGAGTAACGGTGAACGTTTCTATAAAGGATTTTTCAATAAGAGCGCTACAAAAGTTTTTTTAAATAAAACAAAAACGGTTCTGGATATCAATGAAATTCTTTATTCCTATGAAAGTACGTTCGATGCCATTGTGTATGGAAATCGATCTCTTTTGCATGGCCACCACGGGCACGCTTGCAGAAGTCCAGACGCTGAACCCAATTTTCGACAGTTTTCAAGGTTAAATCGGCCGTTACTGCTGCAATTTCACGTTCGATATTCGTACGAAGTTCATTAATCGTCGCTGGCTTGTTGGCATAGACCATAGACTTAACGTAGCCCCACAGGAAATAGTCCAACGGCGTCAAATCGCACGACCGAGGCGGCCAATCGACTGGATCATTTCGTGAGGTAACACGTTCTCCAAACTTGGTTTCCAATAAATTGATTGTGACATTCGCTGTGTGGCTTGTGGCGCCGTCCTGTTGGAACCACATGTCCTCCAAGTCCATATCATCCAATTGGGGCCAAAAATATTCGGTTATCATTAAACGGTAGCGATTCCCATTCACAGTAATGTCAAGCGGCTTCAGTTCTTGCGTCAATTTGATCTTGTAAGGATGTAGGCCAAGATCTTTTCGCAAAATTCGCCACAACGACGTCACAGAGATGCCCAACGCTTGAGAACGACGTGTAAGAGACACATTTGTGCTTTCTTCAACTGAAGCCTCAGCGACAGCAATATTCTCGACACTACGGGCACTTCTTTGTCTCACTGGTACGGGAACATATTGTACTGTGCCTGTGGATTCAAATTTTTCCACTAGACGCGCAATTTTTGATCTGCTAGGACGATTATGACGACCATAAATTGGACGTAGCGCTCTTAACGTTGAGGCCACTGACTCCGAATTTCGGTAGTAAATTTTAATAATTTCATGAAATGGCAAACCTTACTGAAGAGAAATGTCAAAAGAGCGGCAAGAAATATGGTGTCGTTTGCTGTCCCTGTCTTTCTAATTTTATAGCGTCCCTGTTAAAAAACCCTTTACTACAATATTGGTGAATCTAAACAAACGACAAAGAAATATAACGGGATTTTGTTTTTGTATAACATTTTTTATTTATCCAAAAATATCGTTCGTTCTTGGAAAAAAAATAGAAATTTTTAAATTTGATATCAAGTCTATGGACAAAGTTTCAGATCGATCGGATGAGGGGAAATGGGGTTGCCACATGGCAGACGGACAAACAGACAGAGGATATGAGTTAAAAGAAGGAGTTTAAAAAACGGAAACCACAGGCAGAAAGCGTGCAACAACCGATAGGTGGGACAAAAGTCTTATACGACTTGCAAAAAAAACAGTTTTTCTCATCGACGAATCTAAAAAATGAAATGCAAGCACGAGTGAGTAGCAGCACAGTGCGAAATAGTTTTTTGGAGCAAGGACGGATAGTGCGCAGTGCAAGAAAATTCATCAAGAAGATATTGCAATACGGTGGTGGATCCATCATGATATGGGGGGTGTTTCTACTCCTCTGGTGTTGGTAAAATATATTGGAACAAGAAGATATGCCCTTGAGATGGGAGTTTCAGCAGGACAATGATCCAAAGCACTTCTTCAAATTGACAAAGGACTGCAATCAAAAAGGTACCTGTTATGGAATCTCCTTCGCAGTCACCGGACCTTAACCCAATAGAACATCTTTGGGGATTGTTCAAGAGAAAAATAGGGTGCTTCAGTCCGAAAAATAAGGATGAACTGTGGAAAAAATCCAAGAAGCGTGTTTTACCATTGAAAAAGTTATTTGCAAAAAAAAATTGGTAGATTCCGTGAGCCGCAGATGCAATGAAGTTGTGAAAATCGAAGGTAGAGCAACAAAATATTAATATTAAATACCTCCAAAAATGTAATCCCTTAACGCGTTTCTATTATTTTTTCCAGTAAAAATAATGACTTTTTACATTGTTAGTAATATAATGTTTTATAATATAAATCAAGAGGGTAATGATTAATTGTTTTTATGTTGTACGTCTTAAAAACAAAACTGCATATATATTTTTTTTTTAATAAAACTAAGACTTGACTAATAAGCTAAAAAAATTGTACAAAATTTTGTTTCTATTATTTTTTCCAACCCTGTAAATGTTTAAGGATCCACCCATTAATACGTATTATGTTATGTTCTATTTATCGACGTCTTTTTGGATAGGTGTATGTGACTTGACTTTGACAGCTCATATAAATTGTACGATAAAATTGTTTAGAGATTTATGATATGAGTATGTCAGATATATATTAGGGTGCATCAAACGCCCCTCTAGAAACGAATCACTTTGTCCCCAGTTTTAAAATGTTCCATTACCCGTAAAAAGTTGCCACACAAAATATTTTCAATTTCCAAACAATATTAGGAGGTCCACGACGACTTTGAAATTTTAGATTTTCTTATTAAACAAAATTTATAATATATATATATAGAGTAATAAATGTATGATCGAAGCTAAGACGGACCAGGACAGTGAAAATATATTACGACGTATAATTGAATATAACGGACATTTTCGCACCAGTAGACCATGGACGAATAAAAGACACAATGGGTGTGAGTAAGACAGTAACATGAGACAAACATAGGACGTACATTTGAATATAACGGACAAATTAGCACCAGTATGCCATGGACGAATAATAAACACATAGGTGTGAGCAGGACAATAACATAAGAGAGACACGGAGAAGGTAGAACAGACAGAAAAAGTTAGACAACGCTAGACAAACATTTCGGAGCTAAGTTTTTAATTCTCTAGCAGCAGCCAGTCGGATAAGTTTAAAAGCGCATATCGAAGCAAATATCAAAGAGAAAGGTAAGTCCCACATAAATATAATAAACTAATTTTTTACTTTTATTTTGTTTATTACTACTTTTGGTTTTGTTTTGGAATCATTGGCTTACCCTTAACTTAATATTTTGATTTGATTACACTATGGAAACTAGACTGTCTTCAAATATTTTTGGTATTGGCAGCAAGGTAACTTGTCATGACTCCAAAATAAATGGATCCAAGCTTCCAACAAATTTGCAAGTTTTAAGGTGTATGATGTATCATATTGAAGAAGGTCTCCATGAAAATGGAACAAAATGGGAGTCTGCGAAACTAGTCTTTTCACAAGTAAAGCTGTTTTATGAAAAAGCAAACATACCAATAATAAGTGAACGAAAAGCGTATGAAAAAATTATAAAACTTCTTGATGACAATGCCAAATTAAGAGCGATACCGTTTATCGAAGATTTGCACAGAATACTGTAACCAAGATAAAAAAGATGGAAGATAAACTAGCTTCACCATTTCCTTTATGGCCTGTGACACTAATAAAGAACAAAGAAGACATCTCCTTCCTTAAATCAATGCAAAGTGATCGTTTAGCAACATTTGGATCATATGACAAAAGTCTTGGAGAAAAAGTCCATCGAAGACAACAACGGCTGCAACTACAAGATATAAGAAGGGAAAAAGCACATAGAGAAATTAGTACCAATGTAATAGTTAATGATGATTCCAATCCTACTGATGATGATTCTGATGATCAAAGTGACACAAATGGTGTGAACAACGATGCTGAAAGACCATCAACAAGTACACGAAGTCATCATCGAAATAAAAGAACAGGAACAAGTTTAATCGTCCCACATGAAGAAACCTAATTTGATTTCGTTAGCAACACGCTTAAATATGAGTCCAGCCCAACAGGCTGCGTATACAAAAGCTATGTATAATTACAGAACTCGGAGGAGAGACATCTACAATTTCAGGATCTTATGCAACAGCAGACAGGTCAAGAAAACAAGTTGCAATGGAGATATCAACTGCTTGCAAGGAACGGTAGTGCTTTCCTAAATATACAACATTACATTGGGATACAAAACTCGCATTGACACTGTCCAATAAGTACAAAACAGAACAACGCCTCACCATTGTCGTTGGAAACGTCCACCAGCAAAAGATTCTTGCTGTGCCAGCATATCCACAAGGAACTGATCGTAAGTGTGGCTCAATCGTTCCCTCTTGGGAATGCACACAAACAGTTGTGAACATGACATTTGAAACAACTTCTGCTAACACAGGTAATGTTACTGCTGCCTGCATCTGTGTGCAAAAGAAATTTGGACGTACGCTTCTTTGGTCAGCTTGCCGCCATCATATTGGAGAAATCATTTTATCTCATGTTTTTAATGACTTAAAGATCGAGGGTTCTAAGTCACTAGATGTAACATTGTTTAAACGATTTCGTGACAATTTTGATAATATTGATCATAGTGAATTAGAACCATATAACTCAGAGCCAGTGGATATACAAATAAGAAGCATAGTTAATAGTCTTAGAGCCAATGCAATCCAGACAGCAAAATGTGTCATCGATTCTGGAAAATATTAAGACAGAGATGATTATATGGAGTTCACAAAGCTCTGTCTAATATATCTAGATTTTCCAAATATTACAGAAGCAGTAAAATTAAACCGTCCAGGAGCCTTGCATAAAGCACGTTGGATGGCCAAATTATTATATACGATGAAAATGTGCCTTCTTGAGGAGCAAATACAGCAACTACCTACTAGCACTATAACTTTAAAACAACAGACTATCAAACTACGTGACTTTGCCAACTTTGTCACTCTCATCTACAGTACCTGGTGGATAACCTGTGATTCTGCAATAAATACTCCATGGAATGATCTAAAAATGCTTCATTCTCTTATAGCGTACGAAACTGTTCATTCCATCATGTCTGAGAGTGCAATCAGTGCCTTTGAAAATCACTACTGGTATCTTACGGAAGAAATGGTGCCACTTGCTCTTTGGAGCAGCAAAGTTCCGCCACAAGAGCGAAAAGTTATCGCCAATGCAATGCTAGCTTCAAAGACAAATTATACCATTGCTGCTTTCAAATTGCACGGTAGATATGGCATGGATTTTGGAAAACCCAAATTTCCAAAACATCTTACTGCAAATACAACTCATTCTGATTTAGTCGGTGCAGATTCTTAGTTTTTATTTCATCTACTTGAACTAGACTCAAAGTTTTTATTTGAAGATGTTTCAGAATGGTCAAATTCCGATTCTTACACCACATCATTAACAAAGTTGCAAGCAATAAATGTTGTCAATGATTGTGCTGAACGAGGAGTCAAGCTAAGTACTGATTTCATACACTCAGCAAAACGTGAAGATCACTTCCAAAATGTTCTGCAGGTTGTTGAACAAGATCGGCGGAAGCACGGAAATCTGCGAAAATGACCGAAATTGAGTGAATCTTAAAATAAGCGTCCTTACTGTTACCTTTACCAATAAAATTGAAATTAAAAAATTAGCAACATATGAATTGCATTTTTTATTAGAATATATGCTTATTTTTTTTACACAAAATGCTTTATTTCTCAGGATTTCCAATTATTTTATATATTCCGGACACCTGTGAACCACATAGATGTTACTCAATTTTTACAAAACTTTACATGTATTGTTTTTTTTTAGCATTTCGAAAAAAAGAGTAACATAGGGACAGACAATTTCTATGAAATTTTCTAAATTACGGGGCGTTTGATGCACCCTAATATATATGTATGTAATTCTAACATTAAGGTTTGCGCACGAACAAAATAAGAAATACATTTTGAATGCTGAAAAGCTTTTGGGCCCGCGGTATCAGTGGGCCATTTTTTCTTGCGTTACAGTAAACGGTAAGCACGACCATGCAATGTGGCCCATTTTCAAAGATATGGATCTGAACAACATTTGGTTTCAACAGGATGGCACGTCATGCCACACAAGCTGTGAAACAATCGATCTGTTGCGTGGGAAGTTTGAAAATCGCGTTATTAGCCTTATTGGTGATATGCATTGGCCACCGCATAGACACGATTTGAGAGCTGTCAAGGATAAGTGTTACGCTACTCACCCAGCGTCGATTGAGACTCTTTAAAAATAAATCAGTGCAGTCATCGGTAAAATGCAGTTCCATACTGTCGGAAATGCACTTAAAACTTGGGTTACTCGTACGGACAAGGCCAGCCATAGAAATCATTTGCATGTACTGCACTTTCAAATAAGAAAACCCACACGAAAAAATGAAAAAACAAATTATAAGTTTTTATACCCTGAACTAGATCCAAATATTCTATTATGTCGATCGATTCAGTCACTTCCTGTGGCTTTCTGTCCATCTAGGTGTCCATGGAAACCTTGTAAACAAACCACAGGTCGCAAATATGAATATATTTTGATAAAATTTGGTACATAAGCTTTTATCAGCCATAGGATGAACGCTGTTTAAATTGGTGATTTGGTGCATGTCCAGATCTAGTCGCCATACAAATGATCCCCATGGGATCTACTTAGTGCCATAAGAAGAAAATTATCATGTAGATCTCATCCATTAATCAGTTGCCGAAAAAAAAAACCCTGTCGTACATTTTTAGTCATTGCCCCCATATAAAGCTGCATCCTGATCTTCACTTAAATCTAAGAAAAAACTAAAATACTACTGTTCTCAAATTTGGTTCATATATGTCAGGCTTGGTTCATTTTTCATATATCGTATGCGACCTTCTCCGAGAAAAGGGACCTAGTGTGTGAAAATTAAGTTTTGAGAAAAAAAAACGCATTTAAAGTTTCTCACCCTCTTAGGTACCAGAATCCACCGTTTTTGACACAACCCGTTTTTTGACACACTAGGTCCCTTTTCTCGGAGAAGGTCACATATGTATCTGCAGACCAAAAAAAAATTAATAACTATGCCACTCAAATTTGACTTATGCTTATTTTCTATATCCAAATAGTTGGAGCTAAGACGATTTCCCTGAACGCATATTATAGGGTATCGAATAGTCGATCTAAGCTAACTATAATTTTCTTCCCTGTTTGTTTATAGCAAGATCAAAATGTGAAACTTATACGGTGCTCCCTGTACTAAATAGAATTAAAAAATAATCTAACCCATGAAAGCAAAGTTTTTATTAAAACTCTTTCTTTCCTTATGCACATGAGCTTTGAAACTCTCCGTGACTGTGTGTGACTATCTTAAAATTAATCTTTGGCCATAACAAATCTATGGACAAAGTTTCAGATCGATCGGATGAAGGGAAATGGGGTTTAAATCACTCCGTGACTGTGCGTGACGGTGCGTGACTATTTCAAAGTTATTTTTTTTTCACAGCAAGTCTATCTATCGACCAAGTTTCAGATCGATCGGATGAGGAGAAATGGGGTTTAAATCACTCCGTGACTGTGCGTGACTATACGTGACTGTGTGTGACTATCTTAAAATTAATCTTTGGCCACAACAAGTCTATGGACAAAATTTCAGATCGATCGGAGGAGGGAAGTGAGGTTTTAATTTCTCCGTGACTGTGCATGACTAGGCGTGACTGTGCTATGACTATGTCGAAGTTAATCTTTCTTCACAGCAAGTATATTGACCAAGTTTTGGATTGATCGGATGAGGGGAAATGACATTTAAATCACAACGTGACTGTGGTTGACCATGCGTGACTGTGCGTGACTTTGTCAAAGTTAATCTTTTTTCACAGCAAATGCATGGACCAAGTTTCAGATCGATCGGGTGGGGAAATGACATTTAGATCACTCCGTGACTTTGCGTAACTATGCGTGACTGTGCGTGACTAAGTCAAAGTTAATCTTTTTTTCACAGCAAGTGTATGGACCACGTTTCAGATCGATCGGATGAGGGGAAATGACATTTAAATCACTACGTGACTGTGGTTTACCATGCGTGACTGTGCGTGCTTAAGTCAAAGTTAATCTTTTTTCACAGCAAGTGTATGGACCAAGTTTCAGATCGATCGGATGAGGGGAAATGACATTTAAATCACAACGTGACTGTGGTTGACCATGCGTGACTGTGCGTGCTTAAGTCAAAGTTAATCTTTCTTCACAGCAAGTGTATGGACCAAGTTTCAGATCGATGGGATGAGGGGAAATGACATTTAGACCACTCCGTGACTGTGCGTGACTGTGCCTGACTAAGTCAAAGTTAATCTTTTTTTACAGTAAGTGTATGGACCAAGTTTCAGATCGATCGGATGAGGGGAAATGACATTTAAATCACAACGTGACTGTGGTTGACCATGCGTGACTGTGCGTGCTTAAGTCAAAGTTAATCTTTCTTCACAGTAAGTGTATGGACCAAGTTTCAGATCGATCGGATGAGGGGAAATGACATTTAGATCACTCCGTGACTGTTCGTGACTATACGTGACTGTACGTGACTACCCCAAAATTAATCTGTAGTCACAGCAAGACTATGGGCCAAGTTTCAGATCAATTGGATAAGGGAGAATGGGGTTGTCCCACGATAGAGAGTTTGGGTTAAAAGAAAGAGTTACAAAAAATATTTGTTTGAAAAAACGCAAGATTTTAATATTTTTTTTTTCAATTTCAATGCTTTAATTAAAATACATAACCGGTGGCGGCGAAAAGCCGTCTTTAAGCCGCATGAAGTGGACCTCCTGACACGTGCAGTATAACGATACATATGCACTCATTAAAAAAATGCTACAAACACAAGACCACAACAACAACAGTTATAGCTACCACGGAAATATTTTTTTTAAGATTTTTTACTTTTTCAGTGATATCTCGGGATCTATTGAACCGATTCTGATGATTTAAAATAACAACTAGCTTAAGATGTTAGTGAATCATTTTCACTAAACATAAGAAACCCTGTGACCTTTTAAGAACGTGTTCGTTATTTCCTCAAACGGACTGACGGACATTGCTATATCAACTACGTTTGTTATAGGAATCAGGAATATATGTACATATATGTTTTATGCACTCCAGGTTTTTTTCTTTCAAATCATTACAAACGGACTGAAAAACTTATATAAACCCTCAACACACTGGTGTGAAGGGTATATAAGTTTCTTTGGCCCTAAAGAATTTACAAATGAGTATGACTAAACCATGGCATTAAACAAACCATTAACTAATTTACTTTTGTTAACGTCCTTCTGTAAATGACTTTTATTATTAATTCAATTTAATATAAATCTTACATTATCACCAAAATATGAAATAAACAAAATATAATTAATAGATTATTGTGTGGACATAAAAATTACATTTGCTTACAGTGGCATTTAAATATATTTATGCCTTAATACTTGTTATGAAAGTTATAATATTAAGCGGCCTACAAGTTTGGAAGGCTACGGTGTTCAATAATTCAATACGGTAACTTACTTCCGTTGATTGTTCTTTAGTTAATTGAATATTTTTATTAAAGTGAGTCTTCTTGTTTGTATTGTTTTGGTATTTTCTTTTTTCATTGTACAAAATTGTTAATTTGTTTTATTATTCAACTCACAAAATTCAGTCTTAAGTAGCCTGTCTTAAGTACACTAACATAAGAGTCCAGTCAAATAGTCTTATGGAGTGAAGAAATAATAATAAGAAACTTATAAGCCAGCTTTAAATACCATTGAATACAAATGGCTATAGAGATAGAAATCCAATTCCTAATGGAATTGTTTGCTAAGTTGGACCATTTTGATGCTCAGTTATAAATTTGTATGAGTTAGTGACAGGTAAATGGCAGCATCACGTACATATATATGTGTATATGAATGATTTCCTTTACAAAAGCTTTGATTTTCGAAACAGGAGATAAATATTTGAAAGATATTTTTTTCTTTTTTTTCTTTTTTTTCTTACAAAACAAACGGAATGACCTTTTCAGTTGGATAGTTTTAAAATTTTGTTTTTCTTTTTATGGCTTTCGTTTGTTTCACATTTAAAATTTTTATTGCCAACACATTTTGTTTTGCAGTCTCCTTTTAAATAATTTTTATTCCATTTACTTTGTATTATAGTTTTCTGTATGTTGAAATCTTTCTGTCTTTGCCCTAAAAGCTGTTTCATAAAATTTAAGCTTTAATGTTGAGTAATTAACCAAAGAATATTATGAATGGAATTAAGCATGCACGAAGAAGGATTTTATCTTTACCACCCACCCATCATCGTAAGTGCTTAAAAATGTTCGTCGTGACATATTTCATTTTTTTCTTTTTGTTCAAATATAATGGGAAACACCGCAGTTAGACTGTAACAAATTCTTATAGGTAAGTGGCGAAGTTCGTACATTCTTGATGAATGGCGACCTTGAAAACTTTCAAGAATTTTTAACTTATTCAAAGATTCAAGACTGAAAATCATAACGCTTTGTTAGATTTAACGTAATTTTTTCAGACATATTACAATCTTATATATAACAAGTAAGAAATTATAGTTGATCTAGACCGACTATACAATACCCTATACTATGGTTTAGAGACCCTATCTCTTCGGTCCAACTAATTTGATATAGAAAATAAGCATAAACCAAATTTGAATGGCATTGTTATTAATTTTTTTGGCTGCAGATATGAAAAGTTCATATCGAATGTTATTTTTATAGGGGGACTAGGTCGAAATATGGACCGAGCTTGACCATATTTGGTAAAGTCACTTATATTTTGAAAAAGTAAATACAAACCAAATTTGAGAAAAATTTGTGCAATATTTTCGTTTTTTGATAGATTTAAGTGAAGATCGGGAAGCAGCTCTTTATGGGGCCCATGACTAAGAATTGTTCTATCAGATTATTTTCGGACTACTGATTAATTGATACAATAAACACATACAAACCCAATTTGACTGAGATCTGTATGATAATTTAGATCTTATGGCAATTCATGTCGATTTCATAGGGGTCATTTGAATGGGGACTAGGTCTGAACATGGACCAAATTTCACCAATTTTAATAACGTTCATACTATAGCCGATAAAAGCTTATATACCAAATTTGACCAAAACATATTCTTATTTGCGACCTGTATTTTGATTACAAGGTTTACATGGACACATAGACGGACGGACGGACAGACGATCGGTATAATAAAAGGTCAAATATTTTTGGTAGTTACAAATAGCACCACAAAGTCATTATACCCAAACCATAAAGTGGTATAGGGTATGTATGTTTGTTTGTTTGTCCTTTATAGGAAACTACACCACAGGACCGATCGTCTGGAAATTTTTACAGTATGTAACTGCCTATCCGGAAGGAAAAATAGGCCATAATTTTTTGGATTTTTCAAGTGGGCGTGGCACCTTCCATATAAAGTGAATTTTTGCCATCTAATTTTAACATATAATATCTGGAGTACTATGACAACAAGAGCTCTGAAACTATGCACATGTTCATTAGGGTGGCCCTTAATACAAAAAGTGTTCAAACTCTCGCTCTCACCCCCTAAAAATATGCGAATAGTAAAAAAATGAGAAATATAAAATTTTGGGTCAATCGAAAAAAATTTAGAGGTGCCTCAACGCGACTGAAAATTTCAAGTGTGTTTATATGGGGAAAATATGAATTCTTCGACAAGTTGTTATATGAATCGATATCAGTACTAAATTATCTTTTCAAAAAGCTATACAGCTTCAAAATCGAATAAAAACTCGCCAAGAAATAACAAATAACAGACCAGTTTTGTGCCAAAAAACCAAGGTTCAGAAAATACGCACATGAAACACACAATGTTCTGTTCTAAAGCAGCCAACACATATTTTTATGTTCATATCAATTATGTGTGTTTCTTAATTTTGTACGCTGCCGAACACATCATGACTGTGTTTCGTTTTAATATTTCGTTATCTACACGAACATTTTTCTCTCACGTATTTTTTGTTTCGAACACACATAACCCACACAGATTCGAGTCTAGCTTTATTTTAAGTTCGTGTTCTGGCCCGTGTACTGCGAAAAAATAGAACATGAACAATAAACACCTTCGAGTTCAGTTATATTTTAAGTTCGTGTTCTGGCTCGTGTACTGCGAAAATTTAAAACATCAATTCGCCATCTGATACACCCCGATAAAAACGTTGTTTCAACCAAATTTATTCAAATTTTATTTACCCTTTTTTATAACTGTGTACGCAGTACATAAAATAAAGCTACACTCGAATCTGTGTGGTTTATGTGTGTTCGAAACAAAAAATATGTGATAGAAAAATGTTCGTGTAGATAACGAAATATTAAAACGAAACGGAGTCATGATTGTGTTCAGCACCGTACAAAATTTAGAAACACACATAATTGATAACAAAATAAAAATATGTATTCGTTGGTCTTAGCTATGTTTGTTTACATATACGTACGAGTTTTTTATTCAGTGTGTGTTTTTTTTCTGAACTCTGCAAAAAACTCTAGGTCGTGAAATGTATGCACATTTTTTCAACTTTAACTAATTGATTAAAGGCATAATTTTTTTTTGTCGTTATACCTATAAGTACTCAGATATGAAGTATTGTTTTATTAGCATGTTGTTAACCCATTGCGAAATGAGACTAAATATGGAAAATTTTTTTGATAAAATTTTGAAAACTCTTTTTTAAGTTTAAACTAATTTTCTTAAACAAAATTTCAAGAAATGGATCCGGCACTTTAAAGTTTTGTTATAAAAGTAATGTTAGAAATTAACTGTGTGAATTTTTTAGTAAATTCCTCTGCCAGAATTTTTTTGCAAAGAATTTTTTTTTTGCAGATTTCGATAAAAATTAGTATTTTGTGAAATATTCAGTAAATGTACTCTTTCTAAATACTTTGTATCAAAAATTTATCAGTTTTCTACTTTTAAATGTTATATTTTATCTTAATAGCCTAGGGTACATAACGGGTGATTTTTTAAGAGCTTGATAACTTTTTAAAAAAAAAAAACGCATAAAATTTGCAAAATCTCATCGGTTCTTTATTTGAAACGTTAGATTGGTCCATGACATTTACTTTTTGAAGATAATTTCATTTAAATGTTGACCGCGGCTGCGTCTTAGGTGGTCCATTCGGAAAGTCCAATTTTGGGCAACTTTTTCGAGCATTTCGGCCGGAATAGCCCGAATTTCTTCGGAAATGTTGTCTTCCAAAGCTGGAATAGTTGCTGGCTTATTTCTGTAGACTTTAGACTTGACGTAGCCCCACAAAAAATAGTCTAAAGGCGTCAAATCGCATGATCTTGGTGGCCAACTTACCGGTCCATTTCTTGAGATGAATTGTTCTCCGAAGTTTTCCCTCAAAATGGCCATAGAATCGCGAGCTGTGTGGCATGTAGCGCCATCTTGTTGAAACCACATGTCAACCAAGTTCAGTTCTTCCATTTTTGGCAACAAAAAGTTTGTTAGCATCGTACGATAGCGATCGCCATTCACCGTAACGTTGCGTCCAACAGCATCTTTGAAAAAATACGGTCCAATGATTCCACCAGCGTACAAACCACACCAAACAGTGCATTTTTCGGGATGCATGGGCAGTTCTTGAACGGCTTCTGGTTGCTCTTCACTCCAAATACGGCAATTTTGCTTATTTACGAAGCCATTCAACCAGAAATGAGCCTCATCGCTGAACAAAATTTGTCGATAAAAAAGCGGATTTTCTGCCAACCGAACCGAACACTGATTTTGGTAATAAAATTCAATGATTTGCAAGCGTTGCTCGTTAGTAAGTCTATTCATGATGAAATGTCAAAGCATACTGAGCATCTTTCTCTTTGACACCATGTCTGAAATCCCACGTGATCTGTCAAATACAAATGCATGAAAATCCTAACCTCAAAAAAATCACCCGTTATTAAATTAATTTGAAGAGTTGCGAAAATAATTTATTAATGTGGAAACTCCCATACAAAAAATATCTGGAGTACTATAAAGCCGACAGTCTTGAAATTAGGTGTGAGTCCATGAATGATGAGTGTGAGCAGTTATATGAAAAATGGGCGGGATGAAACCAGTGGGCGTGGCACCTACCATACATGCTAAATACATATCATCATATATCTACAGTACTATGAGGGCCAGTCTTGAAACTTTCCGCATATCAATTGGTTGTTAATGTCGTAAGTCATACCAAAAATGGGCGGGATTAGGTTAGTGGGCGTGGCACCTCCCATATTAAAAAAATTATCTGAAGTATTATAAATCCGACAGTGTTAAAACTAGGTGTGAGTTCAAGAGTGATGAGTGTGAAAAATGGGCGGGATCAAACCAGTGGGCGTGGTACCTCCCATAGATGGTAAATACATATATTTACAAAGTTTGCCGGCTCAGCTAGTTAATACTATAACTCATATGGAAATTTTCAGTTTATTTTTATGGTGCGTCTATTCTTAATCAGACCGGTTTCTAGCATTTCAACCTTCATCAGCGATTTTTTTTAACATTGTGATAATTGTTATACTATAATTCAATAGATTGTCTATATGGAATTTTTCTACTTAGGGCGGCCGTGAGGTTTGAGCCTGCGTCTATCTCAAATAGACTCGTAATTACACTTTTTGGTCATGTGCTTTAACACACTCACCTAAAGTCAGGCCTATGATCAGTGTGGTTAAGAATCAGTTTTCATACAATACAGCTTTTATTCGTATTAATCTCAGAAGATAATACACTAACAAATATGCAAGTGTTATTTTTGAATTTCCACTATCTTGATTTAGACGCTAATTACTGTTGACTAAGAGGTACGGTAGTTGATCTGCGAGTCAGCAGATATAATCCCATGTCATTTTGTCATGGACATGGATATGTCGTGATAAAAAAATTCGAAGTAAAAACCACAGTTCGATTCCGCGATCATCGTGGCATGGATTTGTCGAAATTATCGATTCCTGGATAATCATGGACCAAACAATAGTAAAGAAAATTCTATAAACTGTAAAATTTGATTTTAAAAAAAAACCTACAAGTCGGAATATATAATTACATACATTACGAAGATTTTATCGAAGGCCAAACTAAAGTTGGACATTTTCTGAGTCGATTTAGCGATGTCCGTCCGCTAAATCGCAAATATGCATATATTTTGACGAAATTTGTTATGTAATCTTTTATCGACCATAGGACGAACGCTATTAAAATTAGTGAAAATCGGTGCATGTTCAGACCTAGTCCCAATACAAATGGCTCCTATGAAGTCGACTTAAATTGCTATAAGATCCAAATTATCATATATATCTCGGCCAAATTTGGTTTGTTGTACTTATTACACCCTTTGCCTAGATATTGCACAGATTTTTCTTAAATTTGGTTTGAACATGTTTTTGCATATAAGATAAGGTTAAGATTGATGTATAAGATAAGGTTGCTCTTAATTCGGAATATATAAAAAAATACACTTTTCGAAAAAAGTGCAAATCAAATGCGACATTTTTTGTCAGAAAAAAAAAACGCCAGTAGTTTTTCATTAAGTTTAAGAACAATTGAAAAGACAATTTTAAATTCGGGATTACGCAACCAAAAGATCACAGTTCGATTCCTGAATAAAGTAATCAAACAATCATTAATTGGGAAATTTTTAAGTATCGTAACAATCTCCCCAAAATGTCACAGTACATAAAATTGTATAAAAATATTTAATTCTGGGTTATGCAACCAACATACCAAAGTTCGATTGCTGAATTTGTTATATTGTCGTTTGTTGAAATTTGATCGCTTAATTTAAAAGTTAAGCTAAGTGATAGGAAAATTAAACAAACAAAAAAAATATGTAATAAAATTTAGGGTTATGCAAAATAATAAAAAGAAATTTAATTGAGTTTGGGGTTATGCAACCGAGCAACCAAGGTTCAATTCCTGAATATCGTATTTACACAATAACACAAGGGAACAAAATTGAACTTTTTTGTGTTGATTGGAAGTTTTTATCCATTTCTTACTAATTTGAGGTCGCTGATTTCAAATCTGCACTTAGCTTTTGCTATCAGCTCGACTTTTCGTGATATACTTCCAAAATTAAGGGACTTCCACTACATATATTGGAATAACTTGGAAACGGTTCACCATATTCAGTTAAAAAAAAATACAAAATTCGCCAACAATATTATCTTTAAGGCTGGCTTAATTGGTTTTAAATTTTCCCGGTAGTTTCAGAGATATCAATGAAGCTCTGAAAAAAATAGCGATTTAAAAAAAATTTTTTTTTGTTTTTTTAAAAATTCATAAAAAGTAAAACTGCGACAAAAATCACAGTTTTGGTCTAACGACATTTAGATAGACATATTTCAAATGAAATGAGCTTTATTTCATTATAATCGGTGCACAACTTTTGATTTTGTTCGCAATTTACTGAGAAAACTGAATTGATCAAAATCGCGATTTCCATACAAAAATAACATCTATTTAATATGTGTGTGTTTGCTGCTGTTCTATTTATGTAATAAGTTTTGGTTGATTAAGAACTGAATGTTGTTTTTAAGGTTATTTGAGACGATTAATCCAAATCTGCACTTGGTACCACGTACATCTTTAAAAAAACAATTTTGAAAATTACCAAACAAATGTTGAATCGTTTTCAAGTTATTTCAATGTTCGTAGTGGAAGTGCCTTAATTTTGGATATAACGGTATATCGCGAAAAGTCGAGCTGATAAAAAAACCAAGTGCAGATTTGGATTAAGCGTCCCAAATAACCTTAAAAACAATAGTCAGTTCTTAATTAACAAAAACATTGTTCTCTTGTGTAATTGATTTTAAATATATGCTACTTTGAAATCTCGCCATTTTGAGCATTTCGAACTGGGATTTGTTGTTGTAGAAAAATTATTTTAAAAAAAAATAAATGCAGAATAACGCAATCGACAGACTAATGCCATTTTCTTTTTTGACAAAAAATTTATTTTTTTTATATATTCTGAATTAAGAGCAACCTCATCTTATACATCAATCGAAAGGTCTCAAGGAGCTGTGTTCATAAAATTTTATTATTATCCTCTTTGAAGTCATAGGGTGAAAATATTAAAAAAAAGGGGGAACAATGGGGAAATATTCCCACACTATGACCTGAAAGAAGACAATGGCTGCAATTTATTGTGATTTACGAGGACTTGACTTTCAGACCTTTCGATTGATGTATAAGATGAGGTTTCCCTTAAATTAGAATACATAAAAAATACACTTTTCAAAAAAAGTGGAAACAAAATGCGACATTTTTTGTCATAAAAGAAAACGCCATAAGGTTCGATTCTTGAATTTTTAATTTTAACGTTTGTTGTAAATTAAAATATTAAGAATAATTAAATTGAATTAAATTTAAGCAACCCATAGGCCAGGTTTCGATTTCTGGAAATAATAACCAAACAATAATTAATTGGAAATCTATAAGCTTCTTAAAAATTTCGCCTGTTTGTAAGTTTAGACTGGGATTTTTCATGACAAAAAATGTATTTTAAAAAAATTAATTAAATACTGGAGACTAAGTTCTGATTCCTGAATTTTTATGCTAGCTTCGTTAAAACTTAATTGAATATATTTAAAAGTTTAGCTGACGTGATAAAAAAATCTAAAACAAAAACAAAATTCGATCGTATTTAATTCGAAGTTATGTAACACAGAAACCAAGGTTTAATTCCTGAATAGAGTAATTAAACAATATTTTATCAGAAATTTAAAAAAAAAAACTCACCATTTCGGACATTATCAACTGGGATTTATTGTAGTAGAAAAATTGTAAATCAAAAGATGTAAGAAAATTATAGTTGGTCTAGAGTCTAGATAGACTATACTATACCCTATTCCAGGCGTTTAGAGAAACGGTTTTACGAAATATAGAAAATTGGTATAAACCAAATTTGAGTGGAACTGTTACTAATTTTTTGCCTGCAGATCTAAAAAAGTTCATATCGGATGCAATGTTATATGGGAACTAGATTAAAAAATATAATTTGAAAAAAATATTTTTGTTTTTCACAGATTTAAGTGAAGATCGGGAACCAGCTTTATATGGGGACGTTGACTAAGAATGGTCCTATAGTGTATGTTTTAATCAGTCACCAAAATTTGTAGAGATCAATATGATAATTTAGATCTTATGACAATTTTAGTCGATTTCATAGGAGTCATTTATATAGGGGTCTGAACAAGCACCGATTTTCACTAATAATATATTTATATCCTCGACCTGCAGTTTGATTATAATGTTACATGGGCGCACAGGCGAATGACAGAAGAACAGACAGACAGACAGATAAACAAACGGACGGACTTAGAATATGATTCTAAGTCAATCGGTATAATAAAGTATGGATCTAGGTCAAATATTTTTGGTAGTTACAAACAACAACATCAGATTAAATTCAGGCTACGTAACTGATGGAAACAGAATTTCTCAATAATCACCCCAATTACGGAACACGTCATTCAGATATGATATCTAACTCTAGGTGTCATATTTTCTTTTTATTGAAATTGATATATTAACTCATAGTTTATGTTGTTATTTTCTCCATATTAAGGGTTCTCAGTCTTGCTAGCGAACAGTCCTAGCACATCCTGAAGTTGTAGAGAAAGTCGAGCATTTCAATATAATTTGTTGGTGGTTTACTCGACTTCCATAAGCTCTTTTCTTTCAAATGTTTTGTTTTCAATTTGAAATGGTGTAGATCATGCAGGATGACAATATTAAATTAAGAAAACTCAAATCTTAAATTAATTATTTTTATGTTCTTAATTTTATATCAAAAATTTCTCATTTTCAATTGGAAGTAAATTTTGAACTTTTCTTATTTAAGTTTTATATTCTAAATACTTTAACTTAAATTTCATAGAAAGAAAACTTTCTAATTATAGAAAAGTTTAAATATTTCAAGAGCAGTCTAAACACTTAATAAACATGTTTGCTTTGTCTTTGTGTGTTACATGGCAGACAAGTTTTATTAGATTAGATTAAAGGGCAGAATTGTTAGATGTTTAATTAAGTTTTTTCCTCTTCTTTGTCATTTTCTAAGTTCGCTAATAAAGACATACTTTTGGGAACATCACAACTATCAAAATGATTAATTATACTAAGTACTTCAGTTGTACTTTAAAGTAAGGCAGCTTAAAAGCAAAAGTTTTTCTTATAAGAAAACTATTTTGTTTCCTTAATACGAAAGAACACATTTTAAAAAGCTCATTTTTAATTTAACATCAAATTAATATTGTGATGTTAGCTTTAGTTAAAATTTTAAACATAAAATATGATTTCACATTACACCAAGAATCCACAATAACTTATATGTATGTGTTTTCAAAAAGCAAAATGTACTTTTATATAAAAGGTACTTTTGCAATAAACATACTTTTTTAAAAAAATTTACTTTTTAAAGTACTTTTTTAACAAAAGATATATTTTTTTAAAAAAAGATATTTTAAATATCAAAAATAAAAATAATAAAAAACCAAAAAGTAAAAAAAATGATTTTTATTATTAAGACCATATGACCTTCAGCCTAACAAACTAAAAACAATATTAAAAAGATACTTTTTCATAAGAGGGTACTTTTATACAAAAAGGTACTTTTATATAAAAAAAAAATACTTTTATATAAAAAAGGTACTTTTTTAAAAAGTTACATTTCAGGAAAAGATATTTTTTAAATAAAAATGTACTTTTCAGGAAAGGATAATTTTTAAGTAAAGTTACTTTTTTAATAAAAGGAAAGGTACTTTTTCAGACAATGTTCATTTTACTTTAAAAAAAAGTACTTTTCAGCAAAAGGTACTTTTTAAAAAAGGTACTTTTTAGGTAAAGGTACTTTTCAAAAAAGGTACTTTAGAAGAAAATGTACTTTACAAGAAAAGTACTTCTTAAAAAAGGTACTTTTTAAAATAAGGTACTTTTAAGGAAAACGTACTTTTTAAGAATTTTAACTTTTTTAAAAATATACTTTTTAAAAATGTGCTCTTTCAAAATAGGTACTTTTTTAATAAAAATTACTTTTCTAAGGAAATATTTATATTTTTAAGATAATTTTTAAAGAGTACGTATTTTTTAAGAAAAGATACTTTTTTAAGAAAAGGTTCTGTTTAATTAAAATAAACATTCTTAAGAAAAGGTACTGTTTTAAGAAAATGCACTCTACTTTTCTACGAAAGGATACTTTAAAGGAAAAGGGAAATTTTATGACAAAATGTACTTTTTTTAAGATGTGGTTTTTCAAGGAAAAGTATTTCTTTTTAAATTATATATTAAAAAGGACACAATTTTAGTAAGAGGTACCTTTTTAAGTACTTATTTAAGAAAAGGTAAGTTTTTAAGAGAAGGAACTTTTTTTAAGCAAAATTACTGTCTTAAGAAAAGGCTCACTTTTAAGAAAATGTATTTTTTTAAAAAAGGTTATTTTAGAAAAAGGTACTTTTTTAAGAAAATTTAGTTTTTCCAGAAGATTGAGAAAAGGTACTTTTCTAAGAAATAATACTATTTTAAGAAAAGTTCTTTTTTGCCATAAGACACTTTTTTAAGACAAGTTATTTTTTCAAGAAAAGGTACTTTTTAAGAAAAGGTACTATTTAAGAAAAAATATTTATACTTTAAGAAAAGCTAATTTTAAAATAATAGCTACTTTCTAAGGAAAGGTGCTTTTTCAAAAGAGGTACTTTTTTAATAAAAATAACTTTTGTAAAAAAATATTTAAATTTTTAAGATAAGATCATTTTTTAAAAAAGGCATGTATTTTTTAAGAAGAGGTAATTTTTAATGAAAACGTACTGTTTAGTTAAAATAAATATTCTTAAGAAAAGGTACTGTTTTAAGAAAATGCACTATACTTTTCTACGAAAAGGTAATTTTATGACAAAATGAAAAACTTCCCTCTTATGAAAAAGTATTTTTTTAAAAAAAGATACTTTTTCATATTTTTTTTATATAAAAAGGTACTTTTTTAAAAAAGTTACATTTCAGGAAAAGATATTTTTTGAAAAATGTACTTTTCATGAAAGGATAATTTTTAAGAAATGGTAATTTCTAAGTAAAGGTACTTTTTCAGAAAAAGTAATTTCTAAGTAAAGGTTCTTTTTCAGGAAATGTTCATTTTGAGAAAAGATACTTTTCAAGACAGGTTCTTCTTAAGAAAATGTATTTTATAAGAAAGGGTACCTTAAAAAAAAGTACTTTTCAACAAAAGGTACTTTACAAGAAAATGTACTTTACAAGAAAAGTACTTTTTAAAATATCCTTTTAAAAATGTGCTTTTTCAAAAAAAGGTACTATTTTAATAAAAATTGCTTTTCTAAGGAAATATTTATATTTTTAAGATAATTTTAAAAAAGGTACGTATTTTTTAAGAAAAGGTACTGTTTAATTAAAATAAATATTCTTTAGAAAAGGTACTGTTTTAAGAAAATGCACTATACTTTTCTACGAAAGTATACTTTTAAGAGAAAGGGAAATTTTATGACAAAAATAACTTTTTTAAGAAGAGGTGGTTTTTCAAGGAAAAGTAATTCTTTTTAAATTATATATTAAAAAGGACACAATTTTAGGAAAAGGTACCTTTTTAAGAAAATTTACTTTTTTAAGAATATACTAAAAAGGGTAAATGGGTACTTTTTTTTAAAAGGGCACTTTTTCAAGAAACAGTTTTTTTGCTAGAAAAGGTACTTTCTTAGGAGAGGGTGTTTTTAACATAAGGCATTTTCTTACGAAAATGTACTTATTTAGGAAAAGGTACTTTGTTAAGAGAAGGAACTTTTTTATGAAAAGGAATTTTTAACAAAAGACAATTTTTTACGAAATGATACTTTTTTAAGAAAAAGTACTGTCTTAAGTAAAGGCTCAAATTTAAGAAAAGGTATTTCTTTAAAAAACGTAGAATTTTAGAAAAATTTAATTTTTTAAGAAAATTTACTTTTTCCAGAAGATTAAGAAAAGGTACTTTTCTAAGAAATAGTACTTTTTAAGAAAAGTTAATTTTTATTAAAATTTTCTTCTTACCATACGACACTTTTTTAAGAAAAATTATTTTTCAAGAAAAGGTACTTTATAAGAAATGGTACTATTTAAGAAAATTTACTTTTTTAAGAAAAAAGTACTTTTTTATGAAAATGTTGTTTTTAAGAGAATTTACTTTTTTAGAAGTTTCATTAAAAGTTGTTTTTTAACATGAGGTACTTTTTTAAGAATTGATACATTTTTAGAAAAGGTACTTTTTAAGAAAATGTACTTTTTAAGAAAATTTACCTTATTAAGAAAATGTACTTTTAAGAAAATGTACTTTTAAGAAAATGTACCTTTCTAAGAAAAGGTACTTTTTAAGAAAATGTACTTTCTTAAGAAAATTTACTTTTCTGAAAAAATGGATACCTTTCAGGAAAAGGAACTTTTTAGGATATGGTATTTTTCTAAGAAAATACACTTTTTTAGGAAACGCTCCCATATAACGAAAATGTACTTTTCGAAAAACAGGTATTTTTTTGAAAAAAAAAGAATACTTTGTTAAGAAAAGTTACTTTTTTAAGAAACGGTACATTTTTAATAAAAGCTATATTTTAAGAAAATGTAGTTTTTTATGACGTTTGCATTTTCTTAAAAAAATTAACTTATTTTAAAAGTACCATTTTTTAAATACAGTGCTTTTTCTTAAACAAGTATTGGTGGTAGTATTGAGTTTAAGACACAGGCAGATGTTGCCGTTACCACCAATATATACCACTCTTCTTAATTGTTTTAATATAATTGATTTAAATTTATTCTCATAAAAGTAATCGGTTCTTACGATATTGAGTGCAATAAATTAAATATTTAAAATATTTATGAATTGGGTTATTAAATACTACTACTGAAATACTATCAAACTTACTAAATCATAAACTTTATTTATAGAAAAATTTATTTATAAATTTTAGTTATGAGAATTTAAACAGGTGTATATCAAAAGTTGTTGGAATTTGATAAATATAGCTTTTCTCAAGAAATATTTTCAAATTTCAATGTGGAGGGTATCAGTAACTGGAACCAGAAAAAATACTTTTACTTGATAATCCACTTGTTTTAATTTCATTTGAAAAACAATTATCAATAACGTTCATTGATGTAGTCTAGACAAATATTCTGTGGAATTTTTTTGTATGTTAACTTTTTACAGCTTAATTGAAAGATCTGTTTATGAACACTTTAACTTTTTATTTAATTTTCAAGGTGAAATTTGTTGGAAACTAATTAATTTATGCTTTTGGCCAAGTATTAAATCAATCAATTTAAAATATTTAACATTCTGTTTTTTGCTCGGGGAGGTTATTGCAATATAAACACGTACATAAGTTAGTACGGTAGAAAGTATTTAATCAAATTTAAATATAAATGATTAAAAATATTTAATAAGACTTACTTTTAGAGTCTATTCGATATACGATATTTTTGAATAGGTGAATATTAACAACCTCTAAACATGCATGTTTTGAAATTCGTTGTTTTATTAAAACAATCTTTCGTTAACACTGCGTGTTAGCATAATATATTTGGCAAAATCGATACAGGATTTCAAAAGTGAGTGAGAAGATTCTCAAGTGATGGATAATGCCATATGATGTCATTTGCATATGGTGCCATATGATGTCTTTACGTAAATTTCTTAATCTGAAATAGCAAATACATGACTTACAGTGAAAATATTCCAAACCGTATGATTTTCGGTTAAAATTCACTTTGATATGGCCGAACTTTTCAAATTGTTCAGCAGTATTCTACTTTTGACTAAACTAAACACGTGTTTCAGGAAAAAAAATGTATAAATTTTTCTTTAAAGTTATTCAATATAAAAATTGCGGAAAACATAAAAACTGAAAAAATGCATATATTCAAATTGAAGTATTAATAAGTAAGAAATTATAGTCGGTCTAGACCGACTATACGATACCCTATACCATGGTTTAGAGACCCTATCTCTTCGGTCCAACTAATTCGATATAGAAAATAAGCATAAATCAAATTTGAGTGTCATTATTATTAATTTTTTTGGCTGCAGATATGAAAAAGTTCATATGGGGTGCTATATTTATATGGGGACTAAGTCCAAAAATGGACCGATCCTGACCATATTTGGTAAAGTCACTCATATTTTGAAAAAATATATACCAACCAAATTTGAGAAAAATCTGTGTAATAGTTTTGGTTTTTCATAGATTTAAGTGAAGATCGGGAAGCACCTCTATATGGGGCCTATGACTAAGAGTTATCCCATAGGGATCATTTTTGGACTACTCATTAATGGATGTAATAAACGCACACAAACCCAATTTGACTGAGATTTGTATGATACTTTAGATCTTATGGCAATTTATGTCGATTTCATAGGGGTCATTTGTATGGGGACTAGGTCTGAACATGGACCGAATTTCACTAATTTCAACAGTATTCATCATATGGCCGATAGAAGCTTATATACCAAATTTCATCGAAATATATTCATATTTGCGACCTGTAGTTTGATTACAAGGTTTACATGGACACACAGACGGACGGACGGATGGACGAACGGACATCGCTAAAACCACTGAGAAAGTGATTCTGAGCTGATAGGTATAATAAAAAATGGGTCTAGGTCAAACCACATAGTGGTATAGGGTATAAAAAACACGATTTTTGCTATAGAATTTCGGTGAATTTGTGATTCAAAAATTGAAAAAAAAATTGTAAAAAAAAACTCCCTCCGGATTGCCTGTTGATTTTTGCGTAGAAATAGTGTATGAAATTGCAAAAAGATCAGTCAAGTAGATTTTGAGTTTATCTTCACGGACTTCAAAAATGTCGTTTGCGAGTAAATCGATTTAAAGTTTTTAACATATAGGTTACACCGCACAGTGGAATCGCTTCAGACATTTCTTGGCCAAAAGTATAAGGAGAGCTCGTATAACATTGAAATTTGTCCCAGAGCCTTTTATCAACTCAGTTTTATCAACCCATATAGCCCGGAAAGATTTTTTTGCCCCAAATTTTTAGTTCTTCACCAAAAGTCTGGACACAAATCATCAGTGTTTTGAAGTTGAGATATCTGGAAAGTTTTATGGAAATCGGCAATGCCCATCATCCACAGCGAAATTCTGAAAAGTAGATGTATTTATTCTGTGGCCACACGTTATTTACAGTATAATTCAAAATCGATCTACAAGTTCTTCTTTGACTCCAGTTATGTCAGCAACAACTTGAGAATTCGAATAGCAAAATTTTCTGTTTAATGTAATCGCTTAGCAAATTAACATTATTACCACAACGAATAAGCTCTGCAGCTAGAGTAAATAAAGTAACTGCAAAAATATATATTTTATTAATTAAGTTTAATTAATATAAGGGCGTGATTAAAGCTTGTTTACTCCTTGACACTTGCTAAACATTCGAAAATTAATATTGTGTTGTTTTTTTTTCCTTATGCACCTCTTTCAAATAACTGTCAAATAATCGGTAACAAATTGGCGTTACACTGCCAATACGAAAAAATCAATACCTTATATTTTTTTTTACTAATACACATACATTTTTCGCAGTAGTAACACTAATGGCACCAAATTTTTCGTGCGAATAATTGCTGCCTCTAACATTGGTAATGTTACCCTGTTAATGTTACCCTGTTAATACAAATTTACTGGATTACTGCAAAATCATAATTGTAGAGCATAAATATTATTAAAATAATACTAATAACAAAATGTGGCTATATTATGAACTCGGTAACTCTATTTTGTGAACAAAACAAAAAGTGGATATGGACGCCAAATTGAAAACAGAAAATATTGTTAAATTAATTATTTTACACCATTCAAACCTTTTTTGGTGGCTTATGAACAATAAATCTTAACGATTTAAAGAAAATATGGCAAACATTTTCAAAATGAAATTGCAGTCGTTTGTGCAAGCACAAATGCTAATGGCGAGGGATTAGACTAATTCAACAATTTTCCTTTGATAATACGTATAAAACGTAGTGGCAGTGACAGTGGTCTGTGTAAGAGGCGGGTAAAACATATGGACCTAAAAGTATCCATCGTGTGACTTTTTTTATAAAATTTATAACTTTGTTGAACAGTATACAATATTATCGGAATTTTATTTATTAAATCATTTTTCATTTTTTTGCAACCAGAACATAAAGGTCGATAAAGTTCATCATTTTTTGGTTCAAGAAAAACAAAAAACACTGAATTATTGAGTGCCATCATAAAAACCTGGATATTTTTTAAACTGTTATTGTTATTCAATTATTTTTTTTTCTCAAAATTAATGTGACATAAATGAATATTTGTCATATCAATGAGTGTCTCTAAAAATTATTTATTAACATGTTTTGAAACATAATTTATAAGTTTTTTGTAAACATTGTTTATATATAAACATCATATTATTACACACATGAAACCATGCAATACATGCACCATTGTGGAACTAATAGACATTGTCGAATACCACTTGGATATACGCACATAAATTGCAACCCAGAAAAAAGGTGATAAGCCGTGGGAAATTCTATTTTACGGACTGAAAGATTACTTGATTTAGGATAGTGATATGTTTGTTGTTGACTCGAAATTTAAAGATCGGTTTGGAGGGTGAATTTGTGAAGAAACCCAGACAGTAAGAATGGCGTACGAGTGTTTGGCGGCTAGTGTTAGAAACTCTATTTTGTGGGAGGAACCATGGATACATTTAAATATTAAATAATTTAAACAAGTAAGAAAATTATAGTCGGTCTAGACCGACTATACGATACCCTATACCATGCGTTTAGAAACCCTATCTCTTAGGCCCAACTAACTGGACATAGAAAATAAGCAAAAACCAAATTTGAGTTGGATTTTTATTAATTTTTTTGGCTGCAGATATGAAAAAGTTCATATCGGATTCTATATCTATATGGGTACTAGGTCTAAAAATGGACCGATCCTGATCATGTTTGGTAAAGTCTTTTGTATTTTGCAAATATATATATACAAACAAAATTTGAGAAGAATTAGTGATATATTTTTGTTTTTTAATAGATTTAAGTGAAGATCGGGAAGCAGCTCTATATGGGGCCAAAGGGATCATTTTTGGACTACTCATTAGTGGATGTAATGAACGCATACAAACCCAATTTGAGTTAGATCTATATGACAATTTGGATCTTATGGCAATTTATGTCGATTTCATAGGGGTAATTTGTATGGGGGCTAGGTCTGAACAAGGACCGATTCTCACCAATTTAAATAGCGTTCATCCCATGGCCGATGAAAGCTTACATACCAAATTTCATCAAAATATATTCATATTTGCGACCTGCAGTTTGATTACAAGCTTTACATGGACACACAGACGGACGGACGGACGGACATTGTTAAATCAACTCAAAAACGGATTCTGATTCGATCGGTATAATTAAAGATGGGTCTAGGTCAAATATTTTTGGTTGTTACAAACAGCAGCACAAAGTCATTATACCCAAACCACATAGTGGTATAGGGTATAAAAAAACGCAAAATATAGTACGCAAAAATTTAGCATACAGGAAAATTTCCACTTTTAGTAGGATAATGATTCTAAGTGTGTATGTTTGTTTGTAGCTTATAGTAGGAAGAAACAATAGGCCATAAATTTTTTTGATATTTTTAGTAGGCGTGGAATCTCCTATACAAAGTAAACTTTTAATATTTTATATAATGAGTAATATGACAGGGAGAGCTTTGCAAGTTTGTATGTGGTCACCTATTATTAATTTTAGTAGCCATGCCGAAAATTAACGAGACTGGATAAGTGGGCGTGTCACCCCCCTCCACACATATCTAATGCCGTTTTCTTTTCTGACAAAAAATATCGCCCTTTTGTTGCCCTTTTTTTGAAAAGTGTATTTTGTTATATATTCTGAATTAAAAGCAACCTTATCTTATACATCGAAAGGTCTCAAAGTCGAGGCCTCGTAAACCACAAAAACTTCCAGCCATTGACTTCTTTCAGGTTATAGTGTGAGAATATTTCCCCATTGTTCCCTTTTTTTGAATATTTTCACCCTATGACTTCCAAGAGGATAATAATCAAAATTTTTTTGACTTTATGAACAGAGCACTTTGAGATCTTTCGATTGATATATAATATAAGGTTGCTCTTAATTCAGAATATATAAAAAAAAGAAAACGGCATAAGTATATGCCATGTTCCGTTACCGTATCATTTTTCACTACGTTTAGTTTTTTATATGAATTTTTATCATAGAATCTCTACATTTCCGTACGTCATTTTTCACCTATTTGATCTAAAGTCCCTATATTCAATACCGAACTGCTGCAAATTAAGACGAACATTTTGAGCCTAATTAGTTCGACCCACTCGCCCTATTGCGGACAGGAGAATGTTTTCAACAGACAGTCAGATAGACTTCTCCTTTCATAGGGATCAAGAATATATATATATATATATATATATATATTTTACGGGGTCTCCGGAATTTATTTCGATGAGTTACAAACAGATTGGCAAACTGATATATATCCTCTGCACAATGGTATGGAGGGTATAAAAAGAACCCTTCATTATATGGAGGGGCAAAAAAGTATTCGAATTTGAAGTATCACCCCCCCCCCCCCTCGCGATCGGATAAAACGAAATTAAGTCATAAACAGCATATAAAATTTCTCTGTTTTCTATTTTATTACTATCTTTTTATTTTTATTTTTTTATAACTGCTAATGAATTATTTTAGATTTTTTTAATAAATTTGGTTGAAACAATTGTTGTTGTTATTATATGGGTGTTTCAGATTTTTCCGATCGTAAGTGTATAATGTTTTAATTTTTAGATGTACGCGTTAAAGAACATGTTCTGTTTTTTTAGCAATAAACGTGCAAGAAAACAAACTTAAAATAAAACAAGTAAAAAAATTTAAGTCGGTCTAGACCGACTATATGATACCCTATACCATGGTTTAGAGATCCTATCTCTTCGATCCAACTAAGTGGATATAGAAAATAAGCATAAAGCAAATTTGAGTGGCATTGTTATTAATTTTTTTGGCTGCAGATATGAAAAAGTTCATATCGGATGCTATATTTATATGGGGCCTAGGTCGAATAATGTACCGATCCTGACCATACTTGGTAAAACCACTTATATTTTGAAAAAATATATACAAATCAAATTTGAGAAAAATCTTTGTAATATTATTGTTTTTTGATAGATTTAAGTGAAAATCGGGAAACGGCGTTATATGAGGGCTATGTCAAAGAATTGCCACATGGGGTTTATTTTTGGACAAGGGTATAGGGTATAATTATAAAATTGTAATGAAATTTTATCAATATGGCAACACAAGTAATAAGTTGTTTGTAATGGAATTGTATCAATATGACCACACAAGTAATGAGTTGTTTATAATTTTGACATTGCTTTTTTACTTCCTTATTTTTTGTTGAACGAGTAAGTTTCAAAAAATAAACGTGCAAAAATAAATCGTAAAATAATAAAAAATTAAACAAGCATCGACCTATTTTAAAATTATCGACTAATTTTTGTCAGCTAACCAGAAAGCTTGGTATGCCATATCCAAAACAAAATGTCAAAAACTTGTAGAGTATGAGCCGCAAGTGTCAACCTGTCATCAAAAACAAAGGCTTCTGCACAAAATATTAATTAACAAATGCAATTTAAAAACGATTTTTTTCATTTTTTTTTTCAGAATAAGCCAGCACATTTCATTTGTTTTTTACATTTTCATAATTTTTTTTTTTTATTAATGAATTATAACTTGATTGTATTATTATTGAATATAGAGGGTTATTCTTTGTTTTTGTTAAAAAACATTTGCGAAAATGTGTTTAAAAAATTGTTTAAATATTTATTTTTATTGTAGAATGACTATATAAGATCTTTTATTTTATAAAAGCAAAAACATGCGAAGAATATTCTACAAAATTTTCATCATTGAATATCCTTAAAGATTACAGATAAAAAAAATTTTGGAAAAAATATATGTTTAAGGCCATACCACACTGTTAAACTTATTTAAATTATATTTTACCCCATCAAGAAAAATATATTATATTATTCATACATCACAATTTAATTTTAAAACAATCAAATAATTTTCACCCGTTTTATAGTGTTTATAAGAAAAAGGATATATGAGAACTAAACAAGTCCTTATAGCGATTGAAATGAAAATTTCTACACAAACTGAAAATTGTGTTATGAAATCTGTAGGCAATTTTCATAATTTTTTTGACGATTTATGTCTCTTATATTTAAAAAGAGAGGGATGTCCTTTAACCAATTTTGTTTAACAAAAATCGAATATTTTTCAAACTTGATAAAATATAATTAGTTGCCAATTTTGTTAAGGTACGATAACTTTTTCTGTGTGACGGTCGAAACTAGAGAAAACCCCTGCATGTTCAGACCTAGCTCCCAAACAAATAGCTGCTCTTAGATAGAGTTGAACTTAAATAAGCCAAAAACGCAGATTTCTCAACACTTGTATTCTTCTAAAAGCCTAAACATATGAAACAATCTCACTAAAATTAAGTTTATGATCAATTTGTTAGTCCACTAATTATCTCACCCAGTAAGATCTTAAGACCATTTCCCGTAACTATAGTATAGGGTATCGTAAGGTCACATAGACCGACAATAGCTAATTGATTTTTTTTAATTTTTAAAATTGTTTAAATAAATAAAATTGAAACTTGGCTAATCAAACTAAGGACCAGCCTTTTCCGGTTTGCAATCTATAATCACATTTAATACAATTTTCTTAATTAATGTAAACAAAGTAGAATTACGAGAGTGAGAGAGAGAAAAATTCATAAAAAAACATACTCGTATAATTGTATAAAATATAAAATTTCTAAATAAATAGGCGTTATTAAAAAGATATTTAATTAGGCCATTAATTTACATTAAAACACATTAAAATTTTTTTAACCATCATTTTTATGGCAGAGCTTTAAAGGAATTCTTCAACTAATTTATTAACAATAAAACATTTAGTGAATAAATAACTGGAAAACACTTTGTTGAATTATAATAAAACAAGTTTTTTTTTAATTTTGAAATATATCTAAAAGAGTTCTTTAGTGATTGAAATTTATTTGCGTATTTATTTTTATGTTCGGAAGTTTTTAAGAAACTAAAGATTTAATGTCACTAAAATTGTCTACAACCTAAAGGGTAATCAATCCCTGCTAAATCACTTAAACTGATCAATTCGGATTTCCATGAAACTTTCACGAATCATTCTTTCTCCTGACATAAATAACAATATATTTTTTGTTCCCATTGGATTATTATCTAATTAATTGCATTAAAAATAGTTTAAAATTGGTTAATTTCGTAGTAAGAAATTCATGAATTTTGGATCAAGCCTCGCTTACGGGCGACACCCCGATTTTTTAAATTGTTTTGGAGAGGGAGCTTTTAGGGTGATTTAGGAGCAATATTTTTTTCGGTTAAGCATATTTTCCAAGTTATGGACCGCCAATGCTTTGACTTTGATTTGAATATAACTTTGATATTTAGTATCGGATTTCAGCAATAAATATGTCGATGGGAGGAAGCCTTTAATTGATATTTCAAAATTCGTGAAACTATTTTAGTTTTTGTATTTTTTTTTTTTTTTTTAATTTTCTTACCTCACAAAATAACGTACTTAATGTATGCAGTTACCAAAACGCGATAAAAGCAGTGAACATAAGCTTCATTTTGATGTCCGTAATGTCTGTGTTACTCTTTAAGCGCTAAAGGTATTTGGGGCTAAGTTGTATTTTCTGCACATTTATTTTAAATTTGTAAGCAGTTTTTAGGGAGGCAGAAAGGTTTTTTCAAAAAAAAAAAATCATAATTGGACGGATACATAATAGTAGAATAATAGTATAATAAATAATGGGTTTATTTCTCAGCGCCGCAGTCAAAAATTTTCATAATAGGCCGGATAAACAATAGTAGAATAATAGTATCTATAATATTAATAGGCTACGCGATTTCTTGTGACTGATGTTTTGTTCTACCGTTTTATCCCGATTTTGACCAAACGTATATTATTTGAAAGGTATTTCTTTTTAGTCATTTCGCAGACTTAAAGATTTTAAAATTTTTCCTTTATTTTGAGTAAATTGCAGTTAAAGTTGCTATTAACACATACATAAAATTATACATATGCTACGTATGTGTTTATTAAATTTGTTAATGTGTTTGTTAATGAGTTTGTTATCATCATTCACAATAATAATAAACCAGAAAAGTGTTGGTTTGTGAGTTGGATAAGTTGGAAAATAAAGTTGCCTAGAAATTGCACTCGAATTTCGAGCGCTGGAATCTGCTAGTAATTAGTAATGGCTTGATTTTCCTACAAAAATTCGACCAAACTAGAAATAACACAATATTTTTTAAAAAAAAACTTTAAAGTGTAGATATAATCCCTCATATATCCGGCCCTGAAAAGGTTAAGAGGTCAAAATATACAGCGAAATAAAGCTGGTGGACCCAACTTTGATTCAGTTGTTGTAAATACCAACATTGTATAGATCATTTTATGAGAAAATGCCACGTTTTCCAAAAAAAAAAAAACAAAAAATACAAAAACTGAAATAGGTTGATAAAGTTGGATAAGTTGATAAGTTGGGTTGGATAAGTTGAAATGGCTTAATTTTCCAACAAAAATTCTACCAAACTAGAAATAACACAATATTTTTCAAAAAAAAACTTAAAGTGTAGATATAATTCCTCATATATCCGGCTCTGAAAGGGTTAAGAACTCAAAATATACATCGAAATAAAGCTAGTGGACCCAACTTTGATTCAGTTGTTGTAAATACCAACAATGTATAGATCATTATATGAGATAATGCCACGTTTTCCAAAAAAAAAAAAAAAAAAAATACTAAAACTGAAATAGGTTGATAAAGTTGGATAAGTTGACAAGTTGAGTTGGATAAGTTGAAAAATAAAGTTGCCTAGAAATTGCACTCGAATTTGGAGCGCTGAAATCTGCTAGTAATTAGTAATGGCTTGATTGTCCTATAAAAATTCGACCAAACTAGATATAACACAATATTTTAAAAAAAAAAACTTTAAAGCGTAGATATAATACCTCATATATCCGGCCCTGAAAAGGTTAAGAGCTCAAAATATACATCGAAATAAAACTGGTGGACCCAACTTTGATTCAGTTGTTGTAAATGCCAACAATGTAAATATCATTATATGACATAATGCCACGTTTTCCAAAAAAAAAAATACAAAAACTGAAATAGGTTCATAAAGACACTCAAATAGCTTTCCAATGATATATATAGATATATTACTGAAAACCGAAACTAAATAACAACGTTATATACAAATGGTCCATAACTCGCAAAATATGCTCAACCGAAAAAAATATATTTCTCTAGAATCGTAATAAAAACTTTTATAAGTATTAAAAATTTAGAATAGATCGAGGTGTCGCCCATAAACTAGACTTAAGTCTTAATTTTCTAACTTAATTTAAAATTTTTTAAATAATAAAATCATTAAATTCACTTTTTTGTTCAGTTATTCATTTGTTGATTTAAGATAGTGAAATCATATAATGAATTATATTTTCAACAAAGTTATTAATGAAGAAGAATTCTGCCTTTAAAGCTCTGATTTATATAGCATTTACTTCCAACATACACTTTTGTTCTTGGTAAATTACACTATTATTTTGTTGTTGTAGGCAAATTTTTAATCTCTATTTTGTTGGTTGGTCTGCAATTTTGATGCCACTGTTTAGAATATTTTCAATGATTGATGTAATTAAACCAAACCAAACAAAAAAACAAAACTATTTAACATAAAAAAAACACAAACAATTTGCATGGAAAGAAGAAATATAACACTACAAAAACAACACTTTCATTGAGCGAAAAAAAACTTTAATAATCACTACTTGAATATATATATTTTTTAATTTAATTTCCAATTTTATTTAATTTTCTCTTTTCTTAACTTTTAGATAATCTTTTTTTATTGTCTTCAATTTTTATTAAAATTTATTAAATATCTCTTTTTTATTCTTATCCATTTTTATCTTAATTCATATTTAGTTTCCCGCTTAACTTAATATATTTGATCTATTCGCGCGCGTTAAACTTTCACTACTAAATATAAATTCAACTGCTAACAAAAATGTTAAATACAATTTCCCCAAATAGAAAGAAAAAAACAACAATGTAATGTTAACTTAGAGAGCGTAATCCTCATAACATCATCCCACACATTCCTTCAACAATGTTCATAACAAAAACATCCTACAATGTTAACGGCTACAACTACTAACTGCAACAACAATATTAGAAAATATATATTGTCTGCCAGCAGAGATGATAAATAAGGTTGTCAAGTTGGTACCATTTGAAAATGTATTTAAAGCTTAAACTTAAACTTCAAAAATCTATGTTGTGTTTTGCTTAATATTATTTCGCACAAACTCTGAACTCAGAAAGAAGCACATTATGTTGTGAATAGTGTTGGTATAAGTTTTGTTTATAAAAATATATGGAAAAACGGTTTGCAGCATGTTTCAAGATGTTTTAAACAAAATGTATGCAAATAAAAATTCAATAAATGTTGCAATAATATATTTGATATACTTACATATGATTCAAGAGAGCATTTTTCAGAGTTTGAGCCAAAGAAATGTGCTTAAAGCAAATGTGTAATAAAGATAATTTAGAAAATGTGTAATTTACGGTTGTTAGGTTGCAAAATTTTTGGCATTGCCGTTTTGTAAGTTATAGGTTGAGAAAATGACCGCATTGTTCCCCAATTTTTCAATATACTTATCATTTGATTTGCTAAAGGCATTAGTGCTATAATTTCAGACATCATAAGAAAAGGTTGCATTTTATTTGGAATATTCAGTGAATCAAACAGAAAATCGAACAAACATATATCAGTTACATTAAAGAATATAAAGAATGTAAATAATAGTATAATATAATAATAATAATATATTCACCCCTGTTCTTGAAACCACTATCACAAAAAAAAACTCGTATATGAAAAAATTCTTAAATCTACGAGTATTTGCTGTTCTCTAATTCCAATAAGAATATTTTTTCTCGTTTTAATTCACATAGAAAAGGCTTTGTGAAATCAAAACAAATGCCCTTTTTTCTACTGAGCAGGTCTTAAGAGATAAAAAAATCTAATTGATATTTAAACTCTAACAAAATTTTTATTGAACCTTGTCATTATTTTAAAAAATTAGACATTAATTTTATGAAAAAAACGATTTCAAAAAACGTCTACATTTTGCGCTGATTTAAAAAAAAAACTCGTAATAAGTTCTATAACTATAATAAAAACTTTTTATTTACACAATCTATTTTCCATTATAATTTTTTCAATTATAACATAGATTCTTTATGCACTAATTATTGCAAATAAAGGAATTAAAAAAAAATTTTTCATCAAATCACATATTTTTATTTTTTTGCATATGTTCGAAACATTAGTGATGCCAGCCAAATCCAATTTATTTGAATATCGAAATTTTTTTTGGTGATGCCTAACTTTTTAAAAATAGAAAAGTCATTTTTAATTGAATGAAATTGAAGAACAAAAACAATTAAATGAACAAATAAGTTATTATTTTAAAAGAAAATATTTTTCTTTATACTTTTTCTATAAACTTAAGAAAAAACAGGCACAAAATACTTAAAATTTTTTTGTGAAACTGAATAAAGAACCATATGGCACCTCGGTTTCTAGATAACATATGCTCTTAACTCAAACATATGGTTCTTAACTCAAACATACGTTTCCATTAAATAAATAAAAAAAAGTAGTTTCAAAAAACCCAAAATTTCAATTTCATGTTATTTTAAATTCACTCTTATTCAAATAACAATGTTTCAAGAACAGGCTAGGCGATTTCTTGTGACCGATGTTTTGTTCCACCGTTTTATCCCGATTTCGACCAAACGTATATTATTTGAAAGGTATTTCTTTTTAGCCGTTTTGCAGATTTAAGATTTTTAACTGTTTTCCTTTATTTTGAGTAATTTGGATTTAAAGTTGCTACTAACACATACATAAAATTATACATATGCTATGTGTGTGTTTATTGAATTTGTTAATGTGTTTGTTAAAGTGTTGGTTTCTGAATTGGCTAAGTTGAAAAATAAAGTTGCCTAGAAATTACACTCGAATTTCGAGCGCTGGAATCTGCTAGTAAAAATACAGTTTTTGCAAAAAGTTCAAAAAACGGCATTAGAAATTTAATATTCGTAACCAAAATTGATTGACACTTTGAAAAAAAAGAATGCAGAAATTGCCCGATGATGAGCAAAATATTAAAAAAATGATTTTCGAAATGAAAAGTTACATTAAATCGGAAGATCTTACCCCTTATCATTCCTAAAATATTCAGAACTTCAATGCCAAATATATTGAACAGAATTATTTTTTGAACTAATGAAAACTTTTGAAGAATCTAAAGAAATTGATCTGGAATTGCGTTAAGCCCTCATAAATTTTCTGTGGATTTTTCGCTTGTGCTGGCACAATTTCAGGTTTTTTCATTCGTTAAATTCGATTGTCTCCAAGACAACGTATTTGTAAGAAACAAAAAGTGTTTTGGCAATTTATCCTGAGATCATTCCTAGTTTACCATTATAATCTCAATAAGGAAATTGTTGGGCTGATTTTTGGTCACAAATGTATAAAGCAATTTTTTTTTCCCATATAGCTTTAGGCTGTTTTGTATATCCAAAACAAATAGGAACTCCACAGTTTCTATCCTTTTTTGGAATTGAAAGAAAAGTAGTTCCATTGAGTCCCACAACAAACTTTATTTAGCACATTTCAAAAATGCATAGAGTTGTTGCTGAGAAAAGTGTTTAGAGTCATTTTGGCTCTAATTGTGATACCGAGATTGATTTTCGATTATATAAAACTTTATAATAGTTTCGATTTTCTGATTCTGAAACACAAGCTAAAACTTTTATCCACAGCGGTTTACAACAGTCTTTTGGTCATAAACTTAATACTATATTATAGACCAATTCTGAACAAGACTTTTCTTAGACCTCATATAATTTAAGATCAATTATATGAGAGCTACTGTAGCGTAACACGACTTTCGTAGTGTGCTGTATAATACCCACACTGCATAGCGTACAATGTTTGCAAATGCGGAAATAACAAATATCAATATTGTTGACCACTGCATTTACAAAACATTGTATGACTGCGTATATTCTTATTGTATGTTGTTGTTACGCTGGCACACTTATGTTTATGCTGACCCAAGTGCAGGTAACACATTGTTGTTGTTAATATAGGTTGAAAATATGTATATAAAGAAGAACCTTTTATAATCAATTACTCATTAATAATTTATCAATCAATCAATTAATAGTTTAGCTCCTAGATAGAGCTGAAATAATAATAATAATAAATACTATTTAAAACACAAAAGTATCTTGTTTGCTATATGGCGATCCTGCCAGGAGCTCCTTAGATGAGCATTGCAGAAAATATATATAATTCAAGGATTATGCTCTTAAATTGAGCAATCCTGAATAGAATAATAATAAAAAAAAAAAAACACATAATAATTTTGTCCTGGTGGATCAGCCACAACGATCCATCAGCTGCGTTGAAGGAAGATACTGTCTGGCCTAAAGACAGTGGAGCTTAAAATCAATGGCGGAAGGGCCAAAACATATCTTCATAGAAGAGTACAGAAGAAAGACGGGCCAGCAGAAAACGAAGGAAAAACACATCAAAAGACCTCTGGTATATATCAATATACACATCAATATGCCCCTAATAAAACAACGAACAGGTTCATCCTAGTTTTACCAAAAACAAAAAAAAAAAAAAACAAAAAAAAGTGGAGCATCCCGTTATGCACCCGTAGGTCAGAAAGCGTTAACCGCTCTTGACAAATAAACAAAAACAAATAAATAGAAAACACAATAATTTATAAGAGGGAAAAAAATTGTAAGAGATATAAAAAAAAAAAAAAAAAAAAAATAAAAATCCACAAAGGAATGTAGTTCAATTAATCTGATTTGTTCTGTATAAAAAGCTATTATTTAATCTTGATACAATTATATAAAGAGAAAAAATAACTTTTGTAATTATGCTGTTTAAGAGAGAAAAAAAAAAACACAAATTAAATTAAAATTTTTTTTTTTTTAATTAAATATACATAAATAAAATGATGCATGTAAAATAGTATAAGCTATTGATAAAAATAATGAATTACTAGGGAAGATATATAATTAGCAAGATATAAGATTCGGTTAGATTATTGAGGCAGTCAGAAAAATATTTAATAGAAATAAATAATAGAAAAAAAAATACAAAATAAATAGCGAAAGAAAATGGGAGGTCGTCAATCAAAAATAGAGAATCCCAATGCAAATGTTATTAATGAAGTTGAAATAAAAGAAGACTCAATCGACCTAAAATTAATTGAGTGTTGTTTACTAATAATAACCGTACTGATTAGCTTAAATTTTGCATTACATATTTATGCCTTAAACACCAAGAAATTAAAAAAGAAATATTTGAGCAGAGCCAATGACTTAAACAAAATTTAAATAATTTTCCCATGGATTGGCAAGAAATAATTCAGAAGGTGAGACTAATCAAAGAGGAGTTCGACAAATCTTATAAATGTTTAAATATAGATAGAAGCACAAAAGAGGAAACAATAATAAAACATATTAGAATCTTATGCGAAAAGTTAGAACAAATCAGGGTTTTGCTAAATGCAAATTATAACAGACTCACGACACCACATAGGACAGCTGCTGAAAGTTTTTTCTTAGATGTCAAGACTAGAATCCTGATTATATCATCTAAGAAGGGTGTTAAGGTAAAATTACCAGATACACTACACGAAGAGGTAAAATTCTTAGTAGAGACTGAAAATTCAGAGAATACTGGAACCTCTTTAGAAAATACAGAAGTAAAAATGACACAAACAGTCGTTGACTTTCTGAACACAGCTTCAAAGCTGATCATAGAATTTGATGGAAAACCAGAAAATTTACGTTCCTTTATAGACTCGTTACAGTTAATAGAATCCATCAAAGGTGACCACGAATCTATCGCAGTCTCTTTAATAAAAACAAAGTTAAAGGGAAGTGCAAGAAATTTAATAGGTAATGAACAAACCATTACTGAGATAATACATAAACTAAAAAACTCAGTAAAGGGCGAGTCGGTTGAGGTATTGACAGCAAAAATAATGAATACCCGACAAAACAATAAAACTGCCAATAACTATTGCAGTGAAATAGAGAATTTAACGAAGTCATTAGAAAATGCCTATTTATCAGATGGTTTGCCATGCGAATTGGCATGTAAATATTCAACACAGGTAGCAGTAAAGGCACTAACCAAAAATTGCACCATCGATAAAGTTAAACTTATCATGGAAGCAGGCCAATTCAGTAACATGAATGAGGCCGTTGGCAAATTCATAAACAGTTGCACTGAAGCAACAGGGCAACAAAATGCCGTATTGTATTTCGGGCAGAAGTTTCACCGAAATAATAACTACAGACAATATCGTGGAAGGTACAATTACCCACGCAATAATAGTAATAACAGTAACAACGGCAGACCCCAACAAAAACCTATTCACAACAGGGTTCAACAAAATCAGAACCACACACGTAACAGAAATTACGTCAGAGCAGCAGAGTCACATGAAAATGATTCGGAAAACTGCTAAAATCCTCTGAGATATATCATAATAACAATACCAACTACATATACAACCTTAACCTCAGCTTAAGTTTTTATGTTAATATAAAAATTAACGACACGAACAACACGGTAACACTGTTGGTAGATACAGGAGCAGACATTTCGGTTATAAAAACTAAACATTTTTATCAAACACAAATTAACAGAAACAGAACAACCACATTGAGTGGAATAGGACAGGGTAAAATTCGTTCAATAGGTAATGTATTTATTGACCTAAAATTTAGAGGTTTTTTGATACCACATGATTTCCAAGTAGTACAAAATAATTTTCCAATACCTTGCGACGGTATCCTTGGAATGGATTTTTTTAAGAAGTATAAATGTATACTAGATTTCAATGGGAACCATGATTACCTCGTACTACGACCACCCAATCTGTCGCATGTAATAGAAATTCCACTTACGAACAGCTTCAATGGAATAACACTCCCACCAAGGTCAGAAGTGATTCGTCAAGTCAGGTTTCCGGAGCTTGAAGACGATGTACTAATACCAAATCAAGAAATCGTACCAGGTGTCTTTGTACCAAATACACTGGTAAAATCAAATAATGCATTGGTTCGTTTTTTAAATACCACACATAAAATAGTAACAATTAGGCAAAATAACATAAAAACCGAGAAAATGTCTGACTATGAAATAGTAAAACAAAAACCACATAAAAATAGCCAAAGAAAATCTGAAGTTTTGGACCTTTTGAAGGGAAACTTTCCTGAACAGTTCAGAACAATTTTAACTAAGCTTTGTTTAGAATACAATGATATTTTTGGCTTAGGGACTGAAACAATTACTACCAACAATTTCTATGAACAAAAACTGAGAGTAAAAGATAATCAACCAACGTATATTAAAAATTATCGCATACCAGAATCTCATAAGGAGGAAATAAACAAACAGGTTGAAAAACTAATAGATGACAAGATAATCGAACCATCATTTTCGGAATACAATAGCCCAATTCTGTTGGTACCAAAGAAATCACTTCCCGGAACAGATGAAAAAAGATGGCGCTTGGTGATAGATTATAGGCAGATAAATAAAAAACTAATATCAGATAAATTCCCGTTGCCTAGAATAGACGATATTCTAGACCAACTAGGTAGAGCAAAATATTTTTCTTGTTTGGACTTGATGTCCGGGTTTCATCAAATTGGTTTGGAAAAGAACTCTAGAGACTTGACATCATTTTCAACAAACAATGGTTCATACAGATTTACTAGACTACCATATGGCTTAAAAATAGCACCGAATTCATTCCAAAGAATGATGACATTAGCCTTCAGTGGTCTGAAGCCGAATCAAGCATTCCTATATATGGATGACTTGGTTGTATTGGGATGTTCTGAAAAACATATGCTTTCAAATTTGAAGGATGTATTTGATCTTTGCCGTAAACACAATCTTAAACTACACCCCCAAAAATGTTCATTCTTTGTGAGAGAGGTAACCTACCTTGGCCACAAATGTACTGATAGAGGAATATTACCGGATGATAGTAAATATTCGGTGATAGAAAATTACCCGACGCCTACGGACGCCGATAGCGCACGAAGGTTTGTCGCGTTTTGCAACTATTACCGACGATTTATTAGAAACTTCTCTGAATATTCCAGACACCTTACAAGGCTATCCAAAAAGGGAGTACCATTTCAGTGGACAAAAGATTGTGAGTGCGCGTTTAAATACTTAAAGAAGGCATTAATGAGCCCAACATTGCTTCAGTACCCAGACTTTACGAAGGAATTTTGCATAACAACAGATGCGAGTAAGCATGCTTGCGGTGCAGTTTTAACACAGGAACATGAAGGTAGACACCTACCTGTGGCCTATGCATCTAAAACTTTCACTAAAGGCGAAAGCAACAAATCGACCATTGAACAGGAATTAACTGCCATACACTGGGCTGTCACATATTTCAGACCATATATATATGGAAAACATTTTTTGGTCCGAACAGACCATAGACCACTTTCATACCTGTTCTCCATGAAAAATCCAAGTTCTAAGCTAACGAGAATGAGACTCGATCTGGAGGAATATGATTTCACAGTAGAATATCTCAGGGGAAAAGATAATTATGTTGCCGACGCACTGTCGCGCATTACAATAAATGACTTAAAGGATATTAACGACAAGATTTCATCCGTTTTAAGGGTCACGACAAGATCGATGACTAAAGAAGATAAAATTAGTAAACCAGTAGTAAATCAGCAAAATATCAATAATAATAATAAGCCCAAGGTATATATACCATTGAATAATATAGACGTCAAAAGATATTATAAATTAAAGATTTTACCCAACAGATCTTACATCAAAAAGGGAAAATCCATATATGCTAGCATAAGAATAGATGATTTGTTTACTAAAGGGAATATTGACTTAGGACAATTTTTCCCTAGGCTAGAACGAATAGCCTGTAAACTAAATATTAATAAGATTCAAATTTCACCACATGAGAAGATTTTCGAATTTGTCTCGATAAGTGAATTTGAGAATATGGGCAATAAAACACTGAATAAAATCAGAATAGCGCTATTAAACGAAGTAACTAAAATTGATAACACGAATGCAAAGGCAATACGTGAGATAATGCTGAAATACCATGATGATCCTATAGAAGGAGGACATTGTGGGATATATAGAACCACTGAGAAGATCAGGAGATACTATTACTGGAAAAATATGACAAAAGACATTGCCAAATATGTGAAAACATGCCATAAATGTCAATTGGCTAAAACGGAGAAACATATAAAAAGTCCAATGATAATAACGGAGACACCAAATAGGGCTTTTGATACGGTGTACGTAGATACAATTGGACCATTTCCAAAGTCAATTTATGGAAATGAATATGCAGTCACAATGATATGTGACTTAACTAAATACTTGGTAACAATACCAATAAAAGATAAATCAGCTAAGACGATCGCAAAAGCGATATTTGAAAATTTTGTGCTTATATACGGTCCAATGAAGACGTTCATTTCGGATATGGGCACAGAATACAAGAACTCTATACTGACAGAGCTTTGCAACCTATTGAAGATAGATAAACGCACATCGACAGCACATCATCACCAGACACTAGGTACGATAGAAAGAAGTCACCGGACTTTTAACGAATACGTACGAAACTACATATCAGTAGATAAAGACGACTGGGATGAATGGCTCAAATATTTCACGTACTGTTTTAACACTACACCATCTACAGTACATGATTATTGCCCTTATGAACTTATTTTTGGAAAAATTCCAAACAATTTTAGACAATTTAGTGAAGTAGATAGAGTTGCACCACTTTATAATATAGATAATTATGCTAAGGAAATTAAATTTAGATTAGAAGTAGCAATAGATAGAGTTAAAAAACTATTAGATATAAATAAAATAAAACAAAAAATTAATTATGATAAAACAAAATTAGATTACAATTTTAAAATAGGAGATTTAGTCTTAGTAAGAACTATTAGATATAAATAAAATAAAACAAAAAATTAATTATGATAAAACAAAATTAGATTACAATTTTAAAATAGGAGATTTAGTCTTAGTAAGAAATGATGCAGGACATAAGTTAGAGATGGCATATAAAGGGCCATATAAAATTAAGAAAATAGATTTCAGAAATAATGTAACCATAGTTGATAAGAAAACAAATAAAGAACAAATAGTTCATAAGAATAGACTTAAGTTATACAATATTAAATAAACAATATGCATTCTTTTCTTTAAATTTATATTTGTAAATAAAATAAAATAAATTTATTGTAAAATGTGAAACTTGCACTTGATACAACCACAAAAAAAAAAAAAAAATCCAACAGTACAAATAATAAAAGAATGTCCATAGAACAAAATGTTATATGAACATTCTTATAAAAAAGGAAGGTGTAGCGTAACACGACTTTCGTAGTGTGCTGTATAATACCCACACTGCATAGCGTACAATGTTTGCAAATGCGGAAATAACAAATATCAATATTGTTGACCACTGCATTTACAAAACATTGTATGACTGCGTATATTCTTATTGTATGTTGTTGTTACGCTGGCACACTTATGTTTATGCTGACCCAAGTGCAGGTAACACATTGTTGTTGTTAATATAGGTTGAAAATATGTATATAAAGAAGAACCTTTTATAATCAATTACTCATTAATAATTTATCAATCAATCAATTAATAGTTTAGCTCCTAGATAGAGCTGAAATAATAATAATAATAAATACTATTTAAAACACAAAAGTATCTTGTTTGCTATACTACGTCAAAGATTTAAGCTCATATTCCAAATACACTAAAACCTCGATTTGCGTCGTTTTCGAAATTGCGTTTTCTTGAATTTTCGTGATTTCAGAGTTGCGTCGTTAAAATTTTTATTTGCGTCGTAAAATTTTTTATTTGCGTTGCTTTATATAAAGGGGATTTCCCATTTAATTCTGTAGGAATGCAAGGAAACGTTTTATTTCAGTACTAATTAACAAAATATTTATGTATAGGGAAATTAGTTTCGATTTGCGTCGTCTTTTTTGGGTCCTAATTAACGACGCAGATCGAGGTTTTAGTGCATCATCCATCGACCAAAATCGCTTTCAACCTTCCTGACCATTTTCATTGTTTGTAGGACGATCACTTTCTTGTTAATCTATAATATTAATAGGCTAGGCGATTTTTTGTTACCGATGTTTTGTTCTACCATTTTATCCCGATTTTGACCAAACGTATATTATTTGAAAGACATTTCTTTTTAGCTGTTCACCAGATGTACAGATTTTTAAATTTTTTCCTTTATTTTGAGTAAATTGCATTTACAGTTGCTACTAATACATATGTACATAAAATTATACATATGCTATGTGTGTGTTTATTAAATTTGTTGATGTGTTTGTTAATGAGTTTGTTATTTTCATTCACAATAATAATAAACCAAAAAAAATTTGGTTTGTGAATTGGCTAAGTTGAGAAATAAAGTTGCCTAGAAATTGCACTCGAATTTCGAGCGCTGGAATCTGCTAGTTACAATAAAAACATGATGAAATAAATATAAACTGATACTGTGAGTTATAAAAGAGTTTGATATTGATTTTTTTTTTTGCTTTAGTTACTTCAGTTTAGTCTGTTAAATATGGCCCCTTCACAATTTTTGACACAATTAAGAATCGTACCCCCCAGAACCAAAAGTTTAAAAGAGAGACCGATAAATGTAAATGTGTCTCACAAAAACGAAAATACTCAGGAAGGCTAATATATGTATGTAGAATAAACATCAAAAATTCCCATAAAAATTGTATTTACTTTGTTGCTGAAAACTATTTAATAAATTTTTGGTTAGTTATTATTTCATTTTTTTACTCAATATTCTCGCATTTAAATTAAATTTGTCAAGAACTATAAATAAATGTTACCGATTTTAGTTTAAATAAGTACATATTTCTCAAACATTTTATTTTAAGCTTTCTTTATCAACATTGTATTTATGTGTGGCAATTTTACTCCTTCAAAAATACATAACTGAGACGTAAAAGCACAAATAAATTTATTGTTGTTTTTCTATTTTGCCGACAGTAGAAAAACTGTTTAAAATGGTAAACAATAACAATGTAATTGAATTGTATTTGACACTATACGCGCTCTTACTGTTAAATTTTACAACTTACAGGACACCAACAAAAAAGCAATTTAAGCAAAAATATTGCTGTTAAATTTGGAAACGAGTAAATTAAAAACAAACAAATCTTACCGTTACTTATTTACACGTGCAATGTTATTGTTGTAAACTCTCTGAGTTCATGTTGAATATAAACTGAAATAAAAGAGAGAGAGAGAGAAATGTATTAAAAGCTTTTCAATAATGTAAATTACATGCAGTGGATCAGGAATAATGGTTTGTTTATAAATATATAATATAAATGTTCCACAAAATAACCTTTTTAAACTCAAATCGAATTTAAATATACGAATTAAACTTGACCCATCAATTTTAAACGACAAGTAAGAGTGTTAAGTTTGGCTGTACCGAATCTATCATACCCTACTCCTGTGTCGTAAACTCAATATTGTAAGCATGTTCGGTATGCTTACCATTTTAATACAGTTTCCGATACTTTTGCTAATTTAAAGTTAATTGATTTTCTTTTTCGATCAGTATTTATTATAATATCTTATTTAGTGTTTTCTTTTTTTATAAAATCAGTGATGGTTTTTTATAGAAATATTTAACTCCTAACTGAAAAAATGTTCTATCGTTCTATTGTTAGAGTAGAATAACTCTTAAAATACCCAAGTTCTTTCTAAAAGCCCAAAATTATGCAATATACACTCAGAAAGCATAGATGTATGTATGTACGTACAAGCAGTTATAGAACATTAAAACTAAAAATAAATAATGCTATTTTAAATAAAAATTAATTATTAATTATTTATTCACCCCTTTTCTTTAATATTAAATGCTTATTATTAATAAAAACAAAAACAATAATTCACAAAAAAATAAAATAAAAAGTACTTCAGTAACGGCATACGCAAAAGTCTGCGTACACATACGAATATTTAGTGTATTTCTTTTCATAAATAAAAATTCTTTAATCTCAATATGAAGTGGAATAGCCTGTACGCTGGAGGACCTTAGCTAGACGTTTGGCAAAGAATCTACAAATTTTAATGTTTCTTCTGTGGAAATATTGGTCCATTCTTCGATCATCACTTCCTGTAGTATTTCTTTGCATATAATTGAATGCAGAGAAATCCTTCGTTCCAACAAGTCCCACAGAGGCTCAATGGGATTTATATCTTGTGACTATGGAAATGTCTTATAGTGCGTTTACATCTGAGGAAAATCTAGTAGATTTTAGTTGAAATCTATTTCAAAATCTATACCGTTTACATCTAACTTTTTTGACATTTTGTGAGATTTTGTTTCCACAACAATAAACAGCTGATTAAAATAAAAAATATAAACTAGAAATACCAAAAATAAACAAAACAATAGAAAAATGGATATATGGAAGATTCTAAAAAGGAACAGATTTTATAATTATATTATGCATCAAAAATTAAAAAAGCACAAACTGAAATAGAAATTTTGCGAAAAAAAAATCAGCATTTGTTAAATGTATTGTTTGGACAACAAAAACATATTCATTTGCACAATTATTATATAGCAGATTGGAATGGGCACATATGTATAAGTATAAAAAATTATAACTTTTCAATTACTAAATATTTTTTTATTATAGATTCGTCACTTTTATTAATAATTAATATTTCATTGCCTTTTTATACAACTGTTTTGCTTTTTATTTTTAAATATCAGTTTTTCATTCACTGGGTTGTAATTTTCTACTACAATATTAAAAAAACACAGTAGTATCATTTGGTAGTATACAAGGTTGACAAGATTTTTTAAGATTTTGCACAAGTCTAGTAACGAGCTAGATTTTGTTTTGCATGGGAAATCTAGTAAAAATGCGGTAGATTTCGCTCGAAATCTCGTATATACTAGATTTTGCTTAGATGTAAACGCACTATTAAGCTGTTTTGGGACATTGTACAATAGCCCCAAGCTTCGAATTCTGAGACGTATGTTTCGCGTCGTTGCTGAAACATTTAATCGACAGCCAGTGTTATCTTATCTTATCTATTTCCCGGTAAAACATGCACCTCCAAACCACACAACCACATCCACCTGCTTTACAGGTGGTTTTCAATTTTTGATATCGGGATATCCACAACAGCTGTCTGTCTTTAATGCCAAAAATTGCGAACTTGATCCCATCAGTGAAATTCACCTTTTGCCGGAACGCTCTTGGTTTGTTTATAAATTCTTTGGCAAAGGCAATTCGCTTCTGTCGTTTAACCAGAGACACTACGAGCTACATATATGTTTGAGGAAATTTGCTTCCAAGTTCTACGAAGAATTTACTAATTAATTTTCTTATTAAATTGTTCCTTTATATTTTCACAAATTTTAGCTGCGGTTAATCTGGGATTCTGTTGGACAAACCACACAAAAGATTATTTCTTCCGGTGCATTAATATAGTTGGACGCACAAACTCCACTCTTTTTATAGTTATTCGCAACTCTTTGCACAGATGATGCGTTGTTCCTACAGATTTTTTCTTCGTTCCATAGTTTAACAATAATTTTTCTTTTTTTACCCATTGCAATTCTTTTCAATTGTTTTCTCAAAAAATTTACAAATTGCACTAGCATCAATCACCCAACACAAAACAAATGTTAGCTGCTAGATTTAATCCTTTAAACTATGGGGAAGTACCGTTTTACATTTTGTATGCACACTAATGCTACACTAGGAATGGGATCTTGCAATAGAAAATTACCGATAAATTATAAAGTAAAGGAAAAAATATTCGCACTATTATCGAAAAGTAAAGAGGGATATATGATAATATTTTGGAATGGTTTAAGCAAATTTGTATTTATTTTTATACCCTATACCACTATGTGGTTTGGGTATAATGACTTTGTGCTGCTGTTTGTAACAACCAAAAATATTTGACCTACACCCATCTTTAATTATACCGATCGAATCAGAATCACTTTTTGAGTTGATTTAACAATGTCCGTCCGTCCGTCCGTCCGTCTGTGTGTCCATGTAAACCTTGTAATCAAACTGCAGGTCGCAAATATGAATATATTTTGATGAAATTTGGTATGTAAGCTTTTATCGGCCATGGGATGAACGGTATTGAAATTGGTGAGAATCGGTCCATGTTCAGACCTAGCCCCCATACAAATTACCCCTATAAAATCGACATAAATTGCCATAAGATCCAAATTGTCATATAGATCTTACTCAAATTGGGTTTGTATGCGTTCATTACATCCATTAATGAGTAGTCCAAAAATGATACCTTTGGCCCCATATAGACTGCTTCCCGATCTTCAATTAAATCTATTAAAAACAAAAATAATGCACTGATTCTTCTCAAATTTTGTTTGTATATATTTTTGCAAAATACAAGAGACTTTACCAAACATGATCAGGATTGGTCCATTTTTGGACGTAGTCCCCATATAGATAAAGCATCCGATATCAACTTTTTCATATCTGCAGCCAAAAAAATTAATAAAAATCCCACTCAAATTTGGTTTTTGCTTAGTTTCTATGTCCAGTTAGTTGGGCCTAAGAGATAGGGTTTCTAAACGCATGGTATAGGGTATCGTATAGTCGGTCTAGACCGACTATAATTTTCATACTTGTTTTTTTTATACCCTATACCACTATGTGGTTTGGGTATAATGACTTTGTGCTGCTGTTTGTAACTACCAAAAATATTTGACCTAGACCCATCTTTTATTATACCGATCAGCTCAGAATCACTTTTCTTTCGTTTTAGCGATGTCCGTCAGTTCGTCCGCCCGTCTGTGTGTCCATGTAAAACTTGTAATCAAACTACAGGTCGCAAATATGAATATATTTTGATGAAATTTGGTATATAAGCTTCCATCGGCCATAGGATGAACGCTATTGAAATTGGTGAAATTCGGTCCATGTTCAGACCTAGTCCCTATACAAATGACCCCTATGAAATCGACATAAATTGCCAAAAGATCCAAATTATCATACAGATCTCAGTCAAATTGGGTTTGTATGTGTTTGTATTTGTATAGTCACAGGCCTCATATAGAGCTGCTTTCCGATCTTCACTTAAATCTCTCAAAAAACAAAAATATTAGACAGATTTTTCTCAAATTTGATTTGTATATATTTTTTCAAAATATCAGTGACTTTACCAAATATGGTCAGGATGGGTCCATTTTTCGACCTAGTCTCCATATAAATATAGGACCCGATATGAACTTTTTCATATCTGCAGGCAAAAAAATTAATAATACTGGCACTCAAAAGGTTTATGCTTATTTTCTATATCCAATTAGTTGGACCGAAGAGATAGGGTGTCTAAACCATGGTATAGGGTATCGTATAGTCGGTATAGACCGACTATAATTTTCTTACTTCTTTTTTGTTTACTTTTATTAACTGATAAACTTTTGGTGCTTCTTTGTACGCACATTTCTGTGGTTTTCTAAAATAACCGCGTATGTCATAAAATCAAAATGTTCAGGGGAGACAAAAACGTTATATTTGAAATTATGGGCTCGATATAAAGTTTTTAGAACTTTTTTTTAACAGTCCTATGGATATGGGCAATAAATACTTTATATAAAATTGAGTCAAAAATCTTCAGAGGAATAGATCCTAGAGAAGGAGGAAAAAACAATATGTAAATTACACTTAAAGTGTGTGCAAATAAAACAACTTATGTCGACAAACGTCGTTTTCTTTGAAAAAGAAAACTATCAATGCAACCACCCATGTAGACATAAGTTGTTGTTGCTTGAAAAATTAATTTTTTTGTCCGTCAACAAAAAATTAACGGGACTTAGGATGAGAATATAACAACGTATCAAGAATAATAGTGACAAAAAATAACAGAAATAAACACAACAGTTTTTATAAGTGGTTATAAACTGAAAAATAATCCAAAATTATTTTGCATTTTTTTTTTTCATTAATAACAACGTATGTCGCTATGTGTCGTTTTCTGGGAAAATAGTTTGTCAGCGAGCAAACGTGGGTTTACATACGTCGATAGTGCTGCAAATTGATTTAATAAACATTTAAGTTACGTCGTTATTTAAAGAAAAAACTCAGAAATGGTCAATATTTTTTTTTTAATTTAACACATGTAAAGAGCGTTAAAAATTAATATATTTGGCATCGTTAACTCAAAACTGACAAAAATTACATACGCGGTTATTCCAGACAACCACAGATTTATGCTGCTGAATGTATCACAACAAAAATTTAAAAATTAGTTTTGACAAAAAATCCTGGCTCTTTTAGTTTCTTTTTCTATGAAATACAATAAGAACAATACTGGCAGATTCCAGCTCTCGAAATTCGAGCGCAAATTCTAGGAAATTTTATTTTTTTATTAAAGACCCTAAAAGAATGCTATCAATTATAGCCAATTCACAAATCAAAACAAAAAACAAACTCATTTTTATTACAAACACATTAACAAATTTAATACACACATAGCATTGTATAATTTTATGTATGTGTTAGTAGCAAATTTAAATGCAATTTACTCAAAATAAAGTAAAAAATTTAAAAATCTGTAAATCTGCAAAAGGTCTAAAAAGAAATACCTTTCAAATAATATACGTTTGGTCAAAATCGGGATAAAACGGTAGAACAAAACATCAGTCACAAGAAATCGCCTAGCCTATTAATATTATAGATGTGACTCAAAAATATGTATATTCTCTACTAAAAGCTTTCGAATAGTAAAAAGTTTTATAATGCTCTTTCATCTGTCTTCCATGACAATGTTATTGTTTGTTGTTTTATTTTTTTTATTGGAGATATTATAGATTTCCATTCAAAAAATTCTTAATTATTTAATTTTTTAAGTTTTCGGTGTATTTATCACGAGCCATGACGATTTGATTTAAATATGATCAATTTCACAACACAACTCGCTGTCAGTCATTTGTCATTTTTTAATTTTTCATTTTTCCTTTTTTATTTTTCATTTTTTATTTTTCATTTTCCACTTTTTATTTTTCATTTTTTATTTCTTATTTTTCGTTTTTCATTTTTTATTTTTCATTTTTTAATTTTTAATTTTTCATTGTAATTTTTCATTTTTTTTTTTATCGTTTTTCATTTATAATTTTTCGTTTTTCATTTTTCACTTTTCAGTTTTTATATTTCATTTTTTATTTTTTATTTTTAATTTTTCAATTTTTATCTTTCATATTTTTTTTTTAATTTTTTATTTTTCATTTCATTTTTCATTTTTTTTCCATTTATCATTTTTCGTTTTTCATTTTTCATTTTTCATTTTTATTTTTTATTTTTCATTTTTATACCCTATACAACTATGTGGTTTGGGTATAATGACTTTGTGCTGCTGTTTGTAACAACTAAAAATATTTGACCTACACCCATCTTTAATTATACCGATCGAATCAGAATCACTATCTGATTCGATTTAACGATGTCCGTCCGTCCGTCCGTCCGTCTGTGTGTCCATGTAAAGATTGTAATCAAACTACAGGTCGCAAATATGACTATATTTTGATGAAATTTGGTATTTGATCTTCCATCGGCCATGGGATGAACTCTGTTGAAATTGGTGGGAATCGGTCCATGTTCAGACCTAGCCCCCATACAAATGACCCCTATGAAATCAACATATATTGCCATAAGACCCAAATTATCATACAAATCTTAGTCAAATTGGGTTTGTATGTATATATTACATCCATTAATCAGTAGTTCAAAAATACTCCCTACAGGAAAATTTTTAGTCATAGGCCCCATATAGAGCTGCTTCCCGATCTTCACTTAAATCTATCAAAAAACAAAAATATTGCACAGATTTTTCTCAAATTTGGTTTGTATATATTTTTTCAAAGTATAAGTGACTTTACCAAATATGGTCAGGATCGGTCCATTTTTCGACCTAGTCCCCATTTAAATATAGTATCCGATATGAACTTTTTCATATCTGCAGCGAAAAAAAAAATTAATAATACTGGCACTCAAATTTGGTTTATGCATATTTGCTATATCCAATTAGTTGGACTGAAGAGATAGGCTCTCTTAACCATGGTATAGGGTATCGTATAGTCGGGCTAGACCGACTATAATTTTCTTACTTGTTATTTTTCATTTTTTATACCCTCCACTCCAGTGCGCAGAGGGTTTATACATATATGTTTGTCATTCCGTTTGTTATAATTAGAAAAAAAATTTTGGACCCCATAAAATATATATATTTGTGATCCTTATAACAACCGGAGTTGATATAGCGATGTCCGTCTGTCCGTCTGTGGAAATCCCGATGACGGCATCAATCGGGTGGCTAGGGTGCTCGTTGACATCAAAAATGATTCATTGACATCCTGAAAAGTTTGCTATTTAAAATCGTCCAAATCGGTCGATTAGGGCCCGAGATTTGAATGAAGAACTAAAAAAAGTCTTGAAAAAATATAATTTTCTATGTTGTTCTTGTCACGATCACACCCTCAATGGTACAGCTATAGTGATCATTTTTAGTTAGAATGATTCACCAAATTCATGGGAAGATTTCTACTTCAAAAATCATTAAAATCGGTGGAACTGGTACAGGGAAATCTCTGAAAAATTAAAAAAAAATTAAAAATATGATGTTTCTATATTGTTCTTGTTGTTATTCTAAATGTTGTGTTGTTGTCATAGCTGGATTTGTTGTTTTTGTGGTCGTTGTGGTAATAATATAATAAAAACTAACCCTTTGTACATTTTTTTTATTAACTCTGGTAAAAAAATTTAAAAGTTTCCATTGTTTTGGCATCACTAAAAAAATTTGTTAGATCATTTCTGTTATTACCACGAATGGGTCACGGGAAAGGGGTTAAAATGGGTCACGGGAAAAGCGTTAAAATCGATTCAAAAATTTTTCGACAAGCAGACACTACGAGTTGATATAAAGGGAGTAAAAATTCACCAACATCTAAAGCAAATAATGCTAAAATACCCAGTTGTTAATAAAAAAAAAACAATGTAAATTTAGCAAAAAAAAAAAAATTATGTATTAATTTATTTAAAAAGAAAAACACAAAAATAACGTTTGATGTTGTATTTTTTGTGTGTAATATTTACATATACATACATACACATATTAAATAATACAAATAATATACATATATTATATATATGTATGTATGTATATTCATAGTAACTGCATGTTAGAAATAAATCGGTATATTATTTTATTTACATAAAATTCTGCAATATTTTGTTGTGGGGAAAATACATTTCTTTTGCATTAACAGAGTGTCACATCATTTTGCTCAGCGTGACTATGCCACAGTAGATGGCTCCATAAATTTTGTTCTAATTAGCTTTGCAATAGTTATTTCTATTTTAACATGTCAATATTTTCAAATAGATGTCATACAGAACAATGTTAAGAGTATACACGGGCTGGTCTTTTATTTCATACGTTTTTTCATTATTCTTTTACAAATATGAACATAAGTTTGGCATATTAACTTTTTGTTGTCTTTACAAAATATAGTCACCGAGTTCATCAATGAGTTTTTTGCTTTCAAAACAGTTCTACATAGTTATATAGAATTATTATTCTGCTTTACCTACAAAATATCTGATTGCGATTACATCTAATTTTAAAAATTGTTTATAATTACTAAAGCATAATTATTCACAAAAATACAAAATTGCACTTTTTAAATTTTCCATTCAAATTTAAGAAAATATCAATTGTAAAAATTGGAATTAATATTTCCAATTATAAATTAGAAAATATTAATTGAATTTCAGAAAATCATATCAAAACGTCGGAAATAATAATTTTAAATTTAGAAGACATCAATTGCATCTTTAATATATAAATTTTATTCGTTAAACACAAATTGAAATTCCAAAAAAAAAACATCAAATATGTTTACATTTAAAAAAATATTGCCACTCAGGAGAAATTAATAGCTTTCCAGTACCGCGATTCAGTAACTTCTTTTAACGATAGTCGAATCGTTAAAAAAAAAATAGAAAAGCAAAATTATCAGTAATATTTTTAAACGATATTCGCTATTGATAAAGTCAGCTGTTGTTGTTATCTAAACGACAACCATTTTTGTGTTGTTTATTCAATCGATAAAAACTTTTAGGTTGAAATGTCGTCATAAGGCAATTCCATAAAATTGTCAACTTTTATCAAAAAATTGTTTTTTTTTTTTCATTTATATTAAGAAAGTTTAAAATATATTAAAATATGTTCCAAATTACATAATGTATTTTCTTACATGTATTCTATATAATAAAATAATTATAAATCATTATTTGTTTACTCAATTTTCTTTTAATACATGTTTAAGAAACTTTAGTCATTCCGTCACGTCAAATGACAGTTAATAACTTCAACACTGTTACAGGTAGGTTGCTCTAAATTATAATTTTATATTGCTTATATATCACATGTGAAATAAGCGCTAGCTTAAAAACTAATTAGCTTCCTAATTCAAAAAAGTTCCCAGGTTTTAATACCAGGACAGAGTCATGGTAGCAAAAATGTCATTCCGTCACAAAATGCGAAATTACTCAAAAATAAAAGAATAAAATAGAGAAAAAAATTGTTTCTGACTTTTTTAAATCTCTTAATCATTAAGAATCATTTTCAAAACGAAGAATGAATTTTCAATTGCAAATAGCCTTAACTTCAATTCTAGAACTCAAAATGTCATTCCGTCACATATGGAATTGCCCCAAACATAAATAAAAATCATAAAATAGTGAAAATATTTTGCTTTTATTAAAAAACTTTTTTATATAAATAAAAAAATTAAATAGCATATTCAATTCATTATTTCATTTTCAAATAAATAAACAGAAATATTAGTAAACAAAATGAAGATATTAAACATAAACATAAAATCATCCTCTCAAACACGAAGTAATTTGTTTTTTCTATTCTTTTGTGTTTTTCGCTTAGAGATGCCACTCGTTTACAATTTAAATAAATAGAAAAATAGATTTGTCGACTGTCGTTAAGATGTATGTACTTAGTGAATCACTTATTCGTTAGTGCAAACAACAATAGCTGTCGATATATTTTGCGATTGTCGGATCGTTGAAATTTACAGAATCGCATACAGAAAACATTAAATTTAATGAATTTTAGAAAACCTCAAATGATATTTAAGAATTACGAACATAAAAATTGTTACATAAATAAACGCAATTTGATGAGAATGTTATTTATATACAAAATTTACACAATTTTTTTTGGATGAAAATTTGAAGTTTTTCAGAAAATAAAGATAACAAATTATTTTGTTTAAAATGTTTGGGACATTTGGGTTTTTGCGTTTGGCATCCCTAATTTGCTTATTTATTATTATAAATCTATTCTCTATGTTTTCCAAATATGGCAATGTTTTAATAAAAAAGTTGAGAGATCTTTTTTTTTTGGTTATTATTTTGTTACTCCATCCAACCTATATGGCCGCAATGAAGAAATATTTGGCCAGTTAAAAGAAACTATACAGCCATCTCCAATTAGAACGATTTAATGTATATAGCCACCCTACACAACCATTACCTTTGCGATGGAGGTTAGGGCGAGCTATTTAATTAGCAAAAACTAAATTAAACGAGAAGTTATATCATATAACCGGAAACGCATGCATATATATATAACCTAAATGCATGCCGATCAGCAACCACGATGACCAAAAAGCAAACACCGAATAAATCCGAAATAATAGAAAAGACGAAAACCAACCCAAAGAATTTTCTGAAATAATTTGGTATTAAGTTTAACAAATTGTTTACTTTTTCCAATATTTTGTTTACATTTATTATCAATACTCAAACCGATGTGGAGGGTATCAACGATTCGGCACAGCCGAATTTAACACTCTTACTTGTTATTTTTCATTTTTTATTTTTCATTTTTTATTTTTCATTTTCTATTTTTTTATTTTCAAACAGGTTATTACATATCATAATTTTTTCACCAATACAATCATAAGTCACACCGATTGTGTCTTACTTTTACATATTACGGTGTTTTTGTGATTGTATAGTGAAATAGAAATTTACCCTATTGCGCGTATAGATGTTTACACATCAAAAATATAGTGGTTATTCAAGGAAAAAAAAATTATCCCATTGTTGCATCTTCAAAAAGGAAAAACAATCAAGGCGAGTATTATGCTGACATATTGCAACGTTTAAGTGATGAAATAAAGTAAAGAAGACTGCAATTGGCGAAAAAGAAAGTGTCGTTTCATCAAGACAATACACACATCCGCTATTGCGATGGCCAAAATCCATGAGTTAAAGTTCGAATTGCTTAATCACGCATCGTATTCACCATATTTAGCTCCCTCGGATTATTTTCTATTTCCAAACTTGAAAAAATGGCTCGGTGGTAAAGAATTTGCCAACAATGAAGAAGTATAGCTAGACAGTTCCTTCTATGAACTATTGAATATCGCTGGGAAGAGTGTATCGTTTTATAGAATGAGAACCTTAAAACTACACAACATTGATAAGTATCGTAAAATAAACTAAACGCCAAGTATCTTCATGCTTTTATGCAATAATTTTTCCGCTAGATTACGTACGTAAATTCTGATATGTTTGTACTAGTAAAATACGTTGATTTCGTCGATATCGACCTCGGCTACGAAAGCCCCTTATACTTGCTGTATTAGACTCAACCTGTACTAGAAGCAAACGTTACAAAATCGTGAAGAACGTATGACCTTATTAAGGTAAAATTTCGACATAACTCGCTGTTCCAAAAAAATCGAGATCAAAACTTAAATAAACTGAGTGGAAATAAACTAGTTGATGATGACAAGTTTTGCTCCATTTAATGTACATATATTTCAAATACCTATCCGAAGATATACAGTTGGCACTATCCAATTAGTAATTAATGACAAACCATATTAGTAAGGGATTTGCAATCCCTCTTATATTATATTTACGGTATGGTTAAAGATCACAAAAATTTACCCCAATCCTAACAGTTGACTTAAACTAAAGGCGAATATAAGTTTTACCAAAAATGATTGACATCTAGCCGAATAAAGTATTGTTGTTAAATCTATAATATTAATAGACAAGGCGATTTCTAATGACCCCTTCTACGCTTTTAATTATCAACCGATTTTGAAAAAAAAAATGTGCCATTTGAAAGGTATTTCTCTGCAGATGTACCATATCTTTAAAGATGTGCACTATCTGGTACATTTCTTTGGAGCAATAATCATTTAAAGTTTCTACTAACACATAAAACAATACAATGCTGTGTGTGTATGTGTTTATTAAATTTGTTAATGTGTTTGCAAAAATTGTATATTAAAAGCCCTGTGTTGAATTATAAAATTATTTATTAACAAACCCATTTATTAATCTTCTGTGTGTTCAATAAAAATTTATAATGAATTTTAATGAATTTTATTTTAAATTCAAAATTTTATTTTAAAATTCAAAATTTTATGAATTTTATTTAAATATTCATAAATTTTTTGTATATGTATATCGATAAAAAACATTGAGAGAAAAACATTTTATGGAAAAATAAAATTTCTTAGAATTTCGAGTGCTGGGCTCTGCTAGTTAATATTAATTTATTTTATTTCGATTTATTAAATAGATATTTATAGGTATGAACTCACCTTGATTGATCTCGCAATATTTATTTGAATTATGTACCTCTTTAATATATTACATGTTAATAAATAATTATTTTTTTTCACTATTATATATATATTTTTTTTTTTTTTTACACATTTTTTTATATTTCTATTATATATTTTTTTTATATACATATAATATTTATATATATTTTTTATATTTTTTTAATATATACATATATCATTTATATATATATATTTTTATACATATATATATTTATATATTTTTTATACACATTTTTCTTTATTTTTACTTTTTTATATATATTTTTATACATATATTTACTTTTTTTATATATTTTTTATACATTTTTTATACATATTTTTTATATGTGTATATTTTTTATACACATATATTTTTTTTATATATTTTTTTCTTTAAATTTAACACCATTCGCACATTTTAACACTTTTTTAAATGGAAAAACCTTAATCACGATTGACTTTAAACGACTACGCATAATTACCAAAAAATTACATTGTTTTTACTATTCCTTAAAAACAACAACAATAACGTTACACTAACGAAACATAATAAACGAAACAAGCAATTGATTGCTGCGGCAGCGCGACGCGGCCATCTTTAAATGCAAACAAACTTTTTCTTTTCACAATTACTTTATCATTAATTTTACAATTTTTCTTGTACAAATATGTACATTAAAATAACACATGGACTATATTCTCTAGACTTTTTACAACAATTTTATTGAATAATTACAACTATCGCGCAACTATTAAATATTTATTTTTTATTTTTTTCACACTATTTAAGCACTACACGTAATTTGCATCTAACACCGATAATTATAATGACATTGAATTGCGTTTGCCACATTAAGTTAATGAGTTTAAAGGAAAAAATGAAGAGTAACACAGAGTTGTTGCAAATGTTGTCAATTAAGTAATTTTGTAGCCAGATGAAGCGATTTTTTCCCTTCATTACTCTGTGCCCAGTCTGCAATGAGTTTGTACCGATGTTTGTAACTGGAATTCATCTTTTTCATATTACTCATCGAATCAGAATTACTTTCGGAAAAAGTTATTATAAAATCTTGTATGTAAACCAAAATATTAATTACCAAAATAAGTTCTTTTAAATAAATTAGATTTTTTATTTTTAACTTATGAGTTATTAATCTTTAATTGCAGAGGTGTTAAATTCTCTCGTACTTTTTTTCTTGTACAATAAAAAAGATTTGTGAAATAAATGTTTTTATTAATATTTTTTAGTAAAATTAAAAGGGGTAAAATTTACTACCACGTCACTGAGTATGTCCCAAACTTTCACCTCCATAGTTAAAGGGTAACATATTAGTTATTGGTTTTTTGTATGAAATTTTGTCGGAGTATCTTTACACTTTCGTACATCACCTATTGGGCTTAGAGGCATCAAATGGAATATCAACCTGCTATCGAGGTAAATGATTTATTTGGTGAATGTGAAATTTCAACAGGCATACGGCCAGACGACGACATCGCTATATCGACTCGAGATGCTACAACGATCACGATAAATTTTTCGATGCATTACAAATTGGAATGACAAACTGATATATACCCTTTGCACAGTGGCGTGGAGGATATAAAAATTAAAAAAATTATTGTTTTTATAAAATTTTAAAAAATATATTCACATTTTCATTCAAAATCAACAAACAAAAATAAGAAACAACCAAGAAACTAAAACAACTAAAAAAACCCTTAAATTAAATCATGGTTGGATTCGCATCTCTTGATACAAAATTTGCATTATTTTTCTGTACCATTCAACAACGTATGAGGCATTTACGTTTTTTTTTCTTTTGTCTCATCTTGCTGCTTGAGGAATGGCAGTAGTCTCTTTTTTTGCGAAAACTTCGTGTTATAAATTATATAATTATATTGTTTCTTTTTCTTTCATTTGAACAGAGTTGTACTATCTTCTGAGATTAATATGAAGTAAATGCTGTACAGTATGAAAACTGATTCTTAACCATACTGATCATAGGCCTGACTTTAGGTGAGTGTGTTAAAGCGCACGACCAAAAAGTGCAAGTACGAGTGTATGTGAGATAGACGCAGGTTCAAACCTAAGTGGAAACAATCTATTCAATTACACGACTGTGCAGAGGATATATATCAGTTTGTGATTCCGTTTGTAACGCATCGAAATATGAATTTGCGACCCCATAATTGTATTGTATTGTTTTGTATTGTATAAAGAGATGTTTGAAGTACTGCGAACGAATGATCTATTGTACTGCCCTCTGCTAATAGGTTCTCCCTATAAAATCTCATTCAACTCTGAAGCCCTCCGGCATTCGAGGATGTTGGTTGGTTCTAGTAATTTTATGTCACCACCTATTATTTGGAAAGAGCCCAGGTGCTTTTTTCTTATATGTATTAATAACGCTCCACAGTCCCCAAGTATGTGGTCTGGTGATTCGGCTTCCTTATCGAAGATTCTGCACATGGGTTTTGTACATGGGTTTTGCACATGGGTTTTGCTAATCTGTTCAGATGTTCCCTGAGCCTACAGTGACCAGTTAAAATCCCGGTTAGTATTCTCAGTCCGTTCTTTGACAACCCAATGCACGACCCAAATCTCTTATTCTTGTAGCCACCCAACAAGAGTTTGGATTCCCTAAAGCCCAAGTGGTTCGAAAAAAGTTTCCATCGAACATAATTCTCATGTTCCCTGGGGTACGCCTTCCCGTACTCCTTACCCTTTCTGGCGAGTTCTTCACCTTGCTCATTACCTTGAATCCCAATATGTCCCGGTACCTAACAAAGGCTACCTAACCTTGTTTACCTAGCTCATTTAGTTTCTGTAGACAGTCCCATACTAACTTGGAGTCTACTTCATAGGAGCTTAGTGCTCGAATAGCAGCTTGACTATCTGATAGTATGGTTATGTCCCGTCTTTTGTACTTTCTATTCAAGTTGATTTGTGCACATCTATCGATGGCATAAATTTCTAATCGGAAATACTTGTGTGTATTCCCATTGACTCGAAGTATTTGGTTCTAGGCCCGAAGACTCCCTCCCCTGTGCCACTTTCGGTTTTTGAGGCATCTGTGCACCATTTGATTGTATCTTCTCTTAGAGAATATGCTGTACTTAAACCACTCCATTCTCTCTTATTGCTAAGTTCTGTAACAAAGTATTTCCTGAAATCATATTTCTTCTCGGTTCTGTCCGTGGGCAATCTAGGAGGGAGTAATCATTAACTTGACTTATTCGCTTCCATTGCCCTTTATAAAGCCTGGTTATAGGTTTATCCCCCTTGATTCTGATCGCCGTTGCCAGGGCTTTCCTCTGCACCACTATATGTTGTGGGCTTAGGTTCAAGAGCGCTTCCAGGTATACTGTTAGGCACCGTCCTCATTGCACCCTTATAACAACTTGATGAACCCTGTACCTGTGCAAACTTAGGATAATATTTATTTATTTATTTGGTTTCCTGCACAACAAGACTAAGAGTCTTATAATTAAAGTACAGGATCGGTATAATGTGATACAGTATTTAATGAAAATATAACATAGTTTATAATTTGTATAAAATAAGATAACAAAAATTATTTTACATACATATATTCAAAACAAAGCAAAGTTTAAACAATATTTAAATGGTATTGAAAAATTGGAAAACTTGTTTCCTAAAATGTCCTGCGTTGCTTAAATATTGTAATGTTGGCGGTAGCAAGTTCCAAAGACGTATGCAGTGTATATAGAACTGCCATTCAGAGACCAAACTTTTATGTCTTATTTGAATTATAGAATTATTTCTTCTTGAATTAGAAAAGGATATTCGATTAAAAAGATATGTAGGCTCACGTGTAAATATAATCTTATGCATCAGTATCAATGATCGTATCTTCAAGAGATCGCAAAAATTCACACCGTAAAGTTTTCGTGCATACGGTGTTATGTGAGATGATCTTTTCAAATTGTAGACGTATCTCAATATAGAATAAAACGTAGTTGTTAATTTCCTAGAGCTAATAGAATCACAGCTAGCAAATAGTTCACATCCGTACAACAAAGTTGGAATTAGATAGGTTTTTGCAAGTAGAACTCGTACATGGACTGGTGTAAGATGTTGAGTTTTCCACAATGATCGAAGCATTGAATACGTTTTTCCCGAAGCGACATTTATATGATCAGACCAGGTGAGAGTTTTATTGAAAATAATTCCAAGATTTTTGGTTTTTTGTGTAATTTCAATAATTTGACGGTTAAGCATAATATCTGGTATAACAAGGGAAGGCACTGATCTTCGAGTAATAACGATGCATTTAGACTTTGAAGGCTTGAGACATAGCCCATTTGCCAGAGCCCATAAGTAAATTCGATTAAGATCCACATTTAGGTTCGCAACACAGTTATTTAGTTCTTCGAAACGACTACAAACATAAAGTTGCACATCATCAGCATACATATGAACTTTACAATACGAAAGTTGCCTAGGCAAATCATTTATATATATAGTGAAAAGAAGTGGTCCTAGAATCGAACCTTGCGGAACGCCCTTTTTTACTGGAAGCACATTTGATATTTTATTATTGGCGTTAACGTATTGTTGTCGATTTTCTAAATAAGACGATATAAGACGAGTTGCGGAAGGAGGGAAACCAAAAAAAGTACTTAGCTTCATGCAGAGTATTTCATGATTCACAGTAACAAATGCCTTCGAATGATCTAAGAGCACTAGAAATGTAATGTTACCACTATCAATATACCCACGAATATCTTCAGACACATCAATGAGTGCAGTTATGCAGCTATGTTTAGGACGAAAGCCTGATTGTCTGTCTGAGAGTAGGCCCATATTCTTGACATGTTTTCCAATTTGCTGATGCAATAACCTTTCAAGCACTTTAGACAAGTATGGTAGGATAGCAATGGGACGATATTCTTTATTTGATTTAGGAATAGGTAAAATTTTAGCATTTTTCCAACTTTGAGGAAATACACTTTTTGTGATAATAGTGTTAAAAATATGGGTAATTTGAGGTAGCAGTTGAGGGATAATTTCCTTTAAGAATCTGGGATGTATGTTATCAGAACCAACAGCATTAGATTTCACAGCTTGGCATGTGGAAAGTACTTCCAGTTGGTTTACGCATTGAAAACAAAAAGCATTTTCCGACAAAGTTGAACTAATATCAGTATTGCGGGTATAATATCCATCGTTTATGGGGATGTCAGGGATATTTGTAAAAGATTCGTTAAGCGAATCAACATTTATGTCAGAATTGACAATTTCCTTACATTTGCCGACACCAATTTCTCGTATGAGTTTCCACGTTTTTTTAGAGTGTGCAGCAGAAATAAATAGGCTAGACTAGTATGCAGATTTAGCAGTTTTTATCATTTTATTTACTTGTTTTCTAGCTTTGGAATATTCGTCATATAAGATAATATTGTTTGTCATTATTTTGAGACACCTCTAAAAAATTTAAAAAATGTAGTGGGTTTGTTATAATAATTCAATATTAAGTTTATCCAATTGTATACTTCTTCAAATATTTTGTTTACAGTTGTTATAAATAGTGCAGATATTAATTAAAACGTAAAACCCAGGTGGAGAGTATCAAGGACTCAGCATAACCGAAATCAACACTCTTACTTGTCTTATTTTGAATCCCATCAGAAGATTATTTCATTTTTACAGAAGTTTTAATTTTTCATCATAAGTAAGCAAAACTGGGAAAAATGTTTAATTTTCAAAAAATCTGCAAATATGAGCAAACTCTATTTCTGAATTCGGAAAATGGAAATATTGGATTTTTTTATGGCATATGAATAACTATAACTCCGTGACTGTGCGTGACTATGCGTGACTGTGCGTGACTATGTCGAAGTTAATCTTTCTTCACAACAAGTATATCGACCAAGTTTCAGATTGATTGGATGAGGAGAAATCCGTTTTAAATCTCTCCCTGACTGTGCGTGACCACGCGTGACTAAGTCAAAGTGAATATTTTTTTCACAGCAAGTGTCTGGACCAAGTTTCAGATCAATCAATCAGGGGAAATGACATTTAGGTCATCCCAAAATTAATCTGTAGTCAGAACAAGACTATGGGCCAAGTTTCAGATCAATTGGATATGAGGGAATGGGGTTGCTCCACGACAGACAGACAGACAGAGAGACAGAGAGTATGAGTTAAAATAAAGAGTTTAAAAATATATTATGTAACCAAAAAATCAATAAAAATTGTTAACTTCAACATAAACATTTACAGGCAGATGCAGAATTTCGTTTTCTATCTGCAATCTTATGCTTCCCCATAATAATTTAAGTGTGCGAAGTTAGCCCCCCATTTTAGGAAATACAATTTTTTTAAGATTGTTCTGAATTTTTCTAGGATTGTTCTACAATGTTCCAAAACGATGAGTTTCTAAAATGTAATTTGTACCGGTAAATCGAAAAAACGAATTTTAAGCTTTGTCCCTCACTTTTGGAAAAAAAATTTGGCGGTTGTTCTATGTTGTTCAAGTTGTTCTAAACATTGTTCCAACATAGATATGTCGCAAACCGTAACGTACGCAAATGAGGACGAAAAACATTTTTCCGCGATATTAACGTTAATAAAACGATATCAATATTTTTATGCAACACGAAAGTTAACGCACAGATTCCAAAATTTCTTTCATGCAAGGTAATCAACCCCAAATATACGAGTCACTTAATTTTATATCCTCTCTATAACAAGTCCAAGTTTCAGAGCGATCTGAGGGTGCCAATCACGATATCTTGTACGAAAGAAATTTTGGAATCTGTACGTTAACTTTCGTGTTGCATAAAAATATTGATATCGTTTAATAACGTTGATATTTTTTTTTCCAAAAGTGAGGGGCAAAGTTTAAAATTCGTTTCTTTCGATTTACCGGTACAAATTATATTTTAGAAACTCATCGTTTTAGAATACTGTAGACTATCCTAGAACAATTCAGAACAATCTTCAAAAAATTGTATATCCAACAAGTAAGAGTGTTAAATTCGGCTATGCCGAATCTTTGATACCCTCCACCTAGGTTTTACGTTTACATTAATATCTGGACTTCTTGCACTATTTGTAACAAATGTATATAAAATATTTGAATATGTAAACACTTTGATAAACCTATTACTGAATTATTACAACAAATGCTCTGAATTTTCAGCATTTTATAGAGGTGTCTACATATTTTAGGTCATAAATTGGTACAATGACTCCCGATTTATCCCATTTTAAATACTAACCTGATCCAGATAATTACAAACAATATTAAGTTTAACCAGGTAAATGGTTTATTTTGTAATTTTCTTTTTAATTTAAATTTTTTAATATAAAGGTGCATTTTATTTTTTACAATCCTTTTCAATTTTCCAGACCTATTAGTATAGGGCACATTTGTGAGTCCGCATAGATCAACTTTCAACTCTTACTTCTTTTTATTGTATTAAATCTATCTTTGTGTCTTTAAATTAATTAAGATAACTAAGATGAAAATATTTAACAAACTGTTTTTTTTTAGTTAATATCTGAACATTTTACTGATACAAGGCAAAACTAAAACTGCCAAAAATTTCAGTCAAAACTATTTTGAATGTATTTGTTAAATATCGCATAATTTTTTTCAATTTTAAACTTTAAAGTCTTTTTAAGTCTGGTAATAACTCCATAATATGAAGGAAGTAAATATGTGGATTCTTTAATAACAATGACAAGTATAAAACACTGTTTTGTGCATAACATTAAAATATTATAAATTTGAACATAATTAATTTTAGAAACATAATTAATTTTAGAAAAATGTCCGATTCGTTTTTCGATGATGCTGAAAACACATCAAAGAAATACAGAACATAAAGATTTTGCTTCAGTTAGTTGAGAGACGAGAAGCTAATGGATGGCTGGAGCAGGTCAAAGGTGACGACTATAAATGCAAATGCAAGGCTTTTGAAAATATATTAAAATGCGATAAATCAGATCTAAGTATACATGCTTATAACCACTGTTATAAAAAATCTTTTAAAACCAACAGTATTGCCATAATTTGAAATTGTAAAGATGCTAAATTGCAAAAAAAGATGCTTAAACGTACTGGATGCTAATTTTTTTTTTCAAATTTCATTACCTTTATACTGAAAAATTATATACTTATTAATAAATTCTTTGGTTTTTAAATCGAAAAATTAATATAAAACATATGTTTCGATTTATATTTTTTAAATTTTAATTAAAATTATTTTGGATTTCATCTGAAATTTTTATTAACATCAAATTGAGTTTATTTTAAATTTAAATTAAATATTTTTAATTTTAGAGGGATTTTTTTTTTATTTAAAATATAACAGAAATTACATTATCAAAAGATACGATTATATTAGAATAATTGGTTTATGGAATCTAACATTTCTGTGATGCCTTCATCTTCAAGTTCTTCTTGGCTCTGATATATTTCTGACGATCGACTCTTATCAACGACATCGCTCGGTATATTGTAAGTGTGACAGCACCGATTTTTCAATTTCAATCCTTCTTTCCTTCTAATATATTGGTTATCTGTTCTTTTACCCGATTTAATGTGTTTTGTATTGAAAATTTTGGCATTTTTTTAATACAATAATATTTTGTGGCAATCGACTTTCAAATTCATTAAAAACTGTTGTTGGTGTTTACATTCTTCTATTTCAAAATATTTTGTTATATTTGTTGAAAGAAACGAGCAGAGTGGTAAAAGGAGTAGTACACAAAATTACTGTACTACACTTTGAGAAATAAAAACATATCAATACCATTAAAATTATATATTCAAAAATTATGAAAAAAAAATATCAAAAAAAAGATGCTAAAAGCAACTTTTTATTAATAAAAGATTCTAAGTTAGCATCTAGCATCTTTTGATAAATTTTGGATGCTAAACGACAAAAAAAAAGTTGCTAAATCTAGCAACTAAAAAACTAAAACGGCAACACTGAAAACCAAGAACAAATATTCTGTTTGAGTTGTAACATCTCATTTGCAAGCCATTTTAATTAAGGTGCTATTACATGATGTGTTTTTATACCCTCCACTCCAGTGTGCAGAGGGTATATATAAGTTTGTCATTCCGTTTGTAATAATTAGAAAAAAAAATTTGGACCCCATAAAATATATATATTTGTGATCCTTATAACAACCGGAGTTGATATAGCGATGTCCGTCTGTCCGTCTGTCCGTCTGTCCGTCTGTCCGTCTGTGGAAATCACGATGACGGCATCAATCGGGCAGCTAGGGTGCTCGTTGGCATAAAAAATGATTCATTAACATCCTGAAAAGTTTGCTATTTAAAATCGTCCAAATCGGTCGATTGGTACAATGACTCCCGATTTATCCCATTTTAAATACTAACCTGATCCAGATAATTACAAACAATATTAAGTTTAACCAGGTAAATGGTTTATTTTGTAATTTTCTTTTTAATTTAAATTTTTTAATATAAAGGTGCATTTTATTTTTTACAATCCTTTTCAATTTTCCAGACCTATTAGTATAGGGCACATTTGTGAGTCCGCATAGATCAACTTTCAACTCTTACTTCTTTTTATTGTATTAAATCTATCTTTGTGTCTTTAAATTAATTAAGATAATTAAGATGAAAATATTTAACAAACTGTTTTTTTTTAGTTAATATCTGAACATTTTACTGATACAAGGCAAAACTAAAACTGCCAAAAATTTCAGTCAAAACTATTTTGAATGTATTTGTTAAATATCGCATAATTTTTTTCAATTTTAAACTTTAAAGTCTTTTTAAGTCTGGTAATAACTCCATAATATGAAGGAAGTAAATATGTGGATTCTTTAATAACAATGACAAGTATAAAACACTGTTTTGTGCATAACATTAAAATATTATAAATTTGAACATAATTAATTTTAGAAACATAATTAATTTTAGAAAAATGTCCGATTCGTTTTTCGATGATGCTGAAAACACATCAAAGAAATACAGAACATAAAGATTTTGCTTCAGTTAGTTGAGAGACGAGAAGCTAATGGATGGCTGGAGCAGGTCAAAGGTGACGACTATAAATGCAAATGCAAGGCTTTTGAAAATATATTAAAATGCGATAAATCAGATCTAAGTATACATGCTTATAACCACTGTTATAAAAAATCTTTTAAAACCAACAGTATTGCCATAATTTGAAATTGTAAAGATGCTAAATTGCAAAAAAAGATGCTTAAACGTACTGGATGCTAATTTTTTTTTTCAAATTTCATTACCTTTATACTGAAAAATTATATACTTATTAATAAATTCTTTGGTTTTTAAATCGAAAAATTAATATAAAACATATGTTTCGATTTATATTTTTTAAATTTTAATTAAAATTATTTTGGATTTCATCTGAAATTTTTATTAACATCAAATTGAGTTTATTTTAAATTTAAATTAAATATTTTTAATTTTAGAGGGATTTTTTTTTTATTTAAAATATAACAGAAATTACATTATCAAAAGATACGATTATATTAGAATAATTGGTTTATGGAATCTAACATTTCTGTGATGCCTTCATCTTCAAGTTCTTCTTGGCTCTGATATATTTCTGACGATCGACTCTTATCAACGACATCGCTCGGTATATTGTAAGTGTGACAGCACCGATTTTTCAATTTCAATCCTTCTTTCCTTCTAATATATTGGTTATCTGTTCTTTTACCCGATTTAATGTGTTTTGTATTGAAAATTTTGGCATTTTTTTAATACAATAATATTTTGTGGCAATCGACTTTCAAATTCATTAAAAACTGTTGTTGGTGTTTACATTCTTCTATTTCAAAATATTTTGTTATATTTGTTGAAAGAAACGAGCAGAGTGGTAAAAGGAGTAGTACACAAAATTACTGTACTACACTTTGAGAAATAAAAACATATCAATACCATTAAAATTATATATTCAAAAATTATGAAAAAAAAATATCAAAAAAAAGATGCTAAAAGCAACTTTTTATTAATAAAAGATTCTAAGTTAGCATCTAGCATCTTTTGATAAATTTTGGATGCTAAACGACAAAAAAAAAGTTGCTAAATCTAGCAACTAAAAAACTAAAACGGCAACACTGAAAACCAAGAACAAATATTCTGTTTGAGTTGTAACATCTCATTTGCAAGCCATTTTAATTAAGGTGCTATTACATGATGTGTTTTTATACCCTCCACTCCAGTGTGCAGAGGGTATATATAAGTTTGTCATTCCGTTTGTAATAATTAGAAAAAAAAATTTGGACCCCATAAAATATATATATTTGTGATCCTTATAACAACCGGAGTTGATATAGCGATGTCCGTCTGTCCGTCTGTCCGTCTGTCCGTCTGTCCGTCTGTCCGTCTGTCCGTCTGTGGAAATCACGATGACGGCATCAATCGGGCAGCTAGGGTGCTCGTTGGCATAAAAAATGATTCATTAACATCCTGAAAAGTTTGCTATTTAAAATCGTCCAAATCGGTCGATTAGGGCCCGAGATTTGAATGAAGAACTAAAAAAAGTCTTGAAAAAATATAATTTTCTATGTTGTTCTTGTCACGATCACGCCCTCAATAGGATAGCTAGGGTGATAATTTTTAGTGAGAATGATTCACCGAATTCATGGGAAGATTTCTACTTCAAAAATCATTAAAATCGGTGGAACAGGTCCAGGTAAATCTATGAAAAATTAAAAAAAAAATGAAAAACATGATGTTTCCATATTGTTCCTGTTGTTATTCTAAATGTTGCATTGTTGTCATAGCTGGACTTGTTGTTTTTGTGGTCTTTGTGGTAATAATATAATAAAAACAAACCCTTTGTACATTTTTTTTGTGAACTCTGGTAGAAAATTTTAAAAGTTTCCATTGTTTTGGCATCACTAAAAAAATTTGTTAGATCATTTCTGTCATTGCCACGAGCCTGCATGCAAAATTTCAGATCGATTGGCTCACGGGAAAGGGGCTAAAAATCGATCCAAAATTTTGTCGACAAGCAGACACTACCAGTTAATATAAAGGCAGTAAATAAAGGGAGTAAAAGTTCACCAATAATTTAAAAAACAAATTTTTATGTGTTAATTTATTTAAAGAAAAAAATAATTAAATGAAATAGTAATAATAAAAAAAAATAATATACAATACAAAAAAAAAGAATATATAAATAAAATAAAATAAAGATAAATGCATTCATAGCATTATAATACATATAAAAGGTCAATGTTTTCTAACCGTAACCGTAACGAGTCAGTTGTTTTTTTTTACATGAAAATCATTTAAAACAGTTACCGAACGTAACCGGAACGTCCCAATACTTTTCATGTGAAAAAAAGGCTGACACGTTACGTAACAGTTACATGTCGCTAACTTGTTCTTTACACAGGCTACTGCTTTTGCAGCCAACTTCAAGTCTATTTATATAGTTTCGTAAGCATAACTGATAAAATTGTTTCTATTATTTTTTGCTGTAAGTAATAAATTATAAATATACTGAATTTGCAAACTAAAATGGATACATATATTGGAGGTGCTTTAATACAAAAGAGTTAACGAAACAAAATCAAAAAAAAAACAACTCTACAACATCAACAATGGCAGTCATATGTTCTTCAAATAGAAAAAAAAAACTGCAAGTGTGTTTTGTTGCCTACAAAACAAAAATAGTGTTGACAATATAACAAAATATGTAAAAGAAGTTAGTGCTATGAAATATTTTATTTTGTTTAAAAAAAAAATCGCAAAATGAAAGGCTATAATTCCATTAATAATCAAAAGGCGTTAAACTAATTTATTTATTTTTACGTTGTACTAATGCATTTTAAATAAGTAAAAGTAATTGTATATTTAAATAAAAATGCATTTGTATTATATGTTGCTGTCGTATTCAGAAAAATCAAGTAGCTGACTATACGACTACAAATGCTGCTGCCAGCAGTCGTCTATGTGTTTCATTCATGATGTTGCATTTTTTGCGAGCAATACTTACATATATTCTAAATAAAGAAATAATAGTTCTTTTCATACTGCGAAATCTATACAAATATATGTACAAATACTATATGTCAAATTTCAAATTTGCAATAATTGATACATTTTTGAAAGAAAATTGTATAATATGAAATGTCTTTAATTTATTTCATAGAAAACAATTTTTTGAGGTGCGTGGATTTTCTATATTTACTGTTTTACTATTTTCGTAATGAGGTTAAATGAGTTAAAAAGAATTTAAAATATTTGAAAATATTAGGTGAGGATCCTCAAGATGTAATATACGATCGGTCTAAAACTTTTCACTTAGAGCCACAGTTAAATTCGAAACAACAAAAACCCATATATTTTGTGCATAAAGTTTAACATTAAATGTGCTTTTCTAAAATGTCTATATATTTTTTCTCATTCATTTCTGACCATCTTCAATGTAAATTTACCAAAGTTTTTTTTATTGCAATATGTATATAAAACTTAAAAATTTAATATTTTTTATTGTGTATTAACTTATTATTCTGCGATTTTCATTACATCACAAAATGTTACAAATTGGCACTACTGTTTCAAAAACAGAAAACTTCTAAATCAGTTGAAAACAGTTGATCTGTAAAACTGTGTGTGAAATTGTGTCAAATAAAATTACAAATATTAATAAATATAATAATACATATATATATATATATATATATATTATTAATTTTGTTAAGAATTAGCACAAAATTGATTTTCCATTTTGCATTTCATTTATAAAGAATTCTGCCATATTTTGTTAAAGGGAAAATCCATTTTTGTTATATTAAAAAAAACAGACTTGCATTTAATTTTTCCGTGACTGCCTCAATAATTGCGTAGATGCCACCACAATATTTTTTCTAATTAAAACAGTTGATCTGTAAAACTGTGTGTGAAATTGTGTCAAATAAAATTACAAATATTAATAAATATAATAATACATATATATATTTTATTAATTTTGTTAAGAATTAGCACAAAATTGATTTTCCATTTTGCATTTCATTTATAAAGAATTCTGCCATATTTTGTTAAAGGGAAAATCCATTTTTGTTATATTAAAAAAAACAGACTTGCATTTAATTTTTCCGTGACTGCCTCAATAATTGCGTAGATGCCACCACAATATTTTTTCTAATTAAATATTAACCAATATCTAACTAGAATTATGATTTATTCCGACTAAAAAGTTCCAATTAAAAGTTATTCATCCCAATTATGAATATTCTCAAGGAATTTCTTTCTCACGGAAAATACATTTCTCGAGAAAAAAATTCCTCCAATTATAAATTCCGCGTGAACAAAAAATGATTAACTGGCATCATCGAATTTCGAAGCCACTTGCTTTGCTTAAGGTGCTATTACATGATGTGTTTTTTACATATGTACTGTCAAATTTTCCCACAACAAAAGTTGTACACATCGTGTGATACATATGAAACATTGTTTATGTACAATACATGAGGAAAGGCACATGTACATTTTTCAATTAGAGCAGGTTCTATTTTTGTATGACAATCATATGAGAATACAACACTGATTGTGGCGAAAGAAAAACAGAGTAAATTATGAAGATTAATATTGAAAGAAAAATAAATTGTTTAATATTAATTAACAATTAAAAAATATATAACTTTTTTTTAACAATAAATTTTTGTAAATTCACAAATTAAATCAGCTGTTGTTTACATTTAGAGCTTATGTCATACGTAAATACATATGCACGTGTGATAGCAAAAATTATGAATCGTATGTAAAAGACAATTTTGACAGACATGAGGAATTTCATATGGATAAAAAAAAGTGACAGTACATATGTAAAAAACACATCGTGTAATAGCACCTTTATTGACAATTTATTTTCTATTTTTTGTGTGTGTGCAAACGACCCTACAATAAATGTCCCAATAAACATTTTTGTTTCCTATCAACTTGAGGTGCATTTGAGATCAAATACATTTCTCAAATCTCCAACGTTAATTCTCAAATGCCCTCAATAGTTCGAATATAGTCTTCTCAACTTAAAAGGCACATTTTTTATATGGCGATTTTCATAGTTATCAAATTGAGAAATTTGTGATTCTCAACTTGATAGCAAAGAAATATTTCCAATCGGTATCAAATGGAAGGTACGGAATTGCCATATTAAAAAATATTATACTAATTTTAGAAATGAAAACAATGTACTTTTTTTAATGTTTCAATTTAATTTCATTATATATTTAACATTACTATGTACATATTTAACATTAAATGTACATATTATGTACATTTTTTAAAATCTAGAATTAAAAATAAATGAATTAATTAGTTGTACATTTTTTGAAAAATTCGACAAAAAGCAAAAATAATTAAAAATATATCAATGATTTATTTGTACTTTTTTGGCATTTTTTAATTTAATTTATTATTTATGACATATTTAAATAATATCTCAGACTTAACACAAATCGTATTCAAGTTGAAAAAATGTTTGTCTCAAGTGGAGAAAAGTGTTGGATATCCAATTGAGAGTAAAAATGTTTCTCAAAGATTGGAAAAAATGTTAAATCTCAACTTGATGTCAAGTTGAAAGCAAACAAGGAGAAAAATTGTTCAACCCAAGTTGAGAATTACATTTGACATCAATTTAAGAACTTAACTTTTCTCCAACATTGGAGAAATAATATTTCAATGCATACTGGGGAATGACCGAAACTAACACATAAACAGTTTTTTCCTATTTGAAAAACATATGACTGTCATTGTTGCTGTTGTAGAGTTGTTATACCCTCCACTCCAGTGTGCAGAGGGTATATATAAGTTTGTCATTCCGTTTGTAATAATTAGAGAAAAAATTTTGGACCCCATAAAATTTATATATTTGTGATCCTTATAACAACCGGAGTTGATATAGCGATGTCCGTCTGTCCGTCTGTGGAAATCACGATGACGGCATCAATCCGGCAGCTAGGGTACTCGTTGACATAAGAATGATTCACTAACATCCTGAGAAGTTTGCTATTTAAAATCGTCCAAATCGGTCGATTAGGGCCCGAGATTTGAATGAAGAACTAAAAAAGTCTTGAAAAAAAAATAATTTTCTATGTTGTTCTTGTCACGATCACGCCCTCAATAGTGCAGCTACAGTGATCATTTTTAGTGAGAATGATTCACCAAATTCATGGAAAGATTTCTACTTCAAAAATCATTAAAATCGGTGGAACAGGTCCAGGGAAATCTCTGAAAAAGTAAAAAAAAATGAAAAACATGATATTTCTATATTTTTCTTGTTGTTATTCTAAATGTTGCATTGTTTTCATAGCTGGACTTGTTGTTTTTGTGGTCGTTATGGTAATAATATAACAAAAACAAACCCTTTGTACATTTTTTTATCAACTCTGGTAGAAAAATTTTAAAGTTTCCATTGTTTTGGCATCACTAAAAAAATATGTTAGATCATTTCTGTCATTGCCACAAGCCTGCCTGCAAAATTTCAGATCGATTGGGTCACGGGAAAGTGGTTAAAATCGATCCAAAATTTTTTCGACAAGCAGACACTACGAGTTAATATAAAGGGAGTAAAAATTCACCAACATCTAAAGCAAATAATGCTAAATACCTAGTTGTTAATAAAAAAAAAACAATTGGGCAATTCACAATGGGTAATGTATCGTTTTTTCTCCTGTATCGTGTATCACTTTACAATAGTGTAAAACTGTTGTTGATAATTTTCACTGAAAAATCTGATACACGATCCAACTTCATTTGCTATGTTTAGTAAATGTTGTATATTGTATCATAACATCAGTTCCAAGTGAATGCCAGTTTTTATGAAAAAGAAAAAACAAATACATAGAATATTATCAGCATAAATAATTATAAAATAAAATATGGCAAATAATGCAAATAACGCAAATACATCGATAAGTTTATTTATATAAAAATTAATGTTTATATTTTTAGTATGTATTTTCTCTTTCAGTACCAACCAAAACATTTAACATTTTTTTTTTCATTATAAATTAAAATGCAAGAGGTACGTAACTAAAACTCCAGGGTATATCTCACGACCAAAAAGCAAACACTGACAAGTGTTTTCTCTTATACAAAATAGCAGAAGCGACGAAGCGATCTTTCCTCGTTGGATCGAAAATTACTAAAGAAAGCGTTTTACAATATGAAAATACAACTGAGTGTTCACAACAAATGATTGTATTGTGTATTTCAATACAACATACAATGTACAACACCTGTTGTGAATTGCCCAAATGTAAATTTAGCAAAAAATTTATGTATTAATTTATTTAAAGAGAAAAACACAAAAATAACGTTTGATGTTGTATTTTTTGTGTGTAATATTTAAATATACATACATACACATATTAAATAATACAAATAATGTACATATATTATATATATGTATGTATGTATATTCATAGTAACTGCATGTTAGAAATAAATCGGTTATTTTATTTACATAAAATTCTGCAGTATTTTGTTGTGGGGAAAATACATTTCTTTTGTATTAACAGAGTGTCACTTCATTTTGCTCAGCGTGACTATGCCACAGTAGATGCCGGCATAATTTTTGTTTGTTCTAATTAGCTTTGCAATAGTTTTTTCTATTTTAACATGAATGTTAATATTTTCAACTAGATATCATACAGAACAATGTTAAGAGTATACACGGGTTGGTCTTTTATTTCATACGTTTTTTCATTATTCTTTTACAAATATGAACATAAGTTTTGCATATTACCCACCAATCTCACATCACACTGCAAGTTCGAAAAACTCAATACACTCACATTTTTTTTTACTAATACACACACATTTTCCGCAGTGGTCACACTAATGGCACCAAATTTTTCGTGCGAATAGTGGCAGACACTAACGATGATTAATGTTACCCTGTTATAAATTTAATGCAAATTTACTGGATTCTGTAAAATTGTAATTAAAGTTTTAACTTGTTAAATCTATTATAATGATTTATTTTTTGAAATGCGCATACAAAAACGCAAGTTTGTTAATTATAGAGCATAAATATTATTAACTATTATTAAAATAATACTAATAATAATAAATGTAAACATTTTCCCTCAAACATGTGCCTGTATAATAAACTTGGTAACTCTACTTAAAATAAAATAAGAGAGAGAAGTATACAAATTTTTTCAAGTTTACGCTTCGACAACATTTTAAAAATGAGATTGCAGTCAGATGTTTGAGCATAAAATTTAATGGCGATGGATTCGACTAATTCGAACAATTTTTCGTTGATAATACGTACACAACGATTTTACAATTTCAGTGTGATGTGAGATTGGGGGGTTAACTTTTTGTTGTCTTTACAAAATAGAGTTACCGAGTTCGTCAATGAGTTTTTTGCTTACAAAACAGTTCTACATAGTTATATAGAATTATTATTCTGCTTTACCTATAAAATATCTGATTGCGATTACATCTAATTTTTAAAAATTGTTTATAATTAATAAAGCATTATTATTCACATAAATACAAAATTTCACTTTTTAAACTGAAAATAAAATTTCCAATTATAAATTAGAAAATATTAATTGAGTTTCAGAAAATCATATCAAAACGTCGGAAATAATAATTTTAAATTTAGAAATATCTTTACATATAAAAATGTTTACATTTAAAAAAAATATTGCCATTCAGGAGATATTAATAACTTTTCAGTACCGCGATTCAGTAACTTCTTTTAACGATAGTCGAATTGTAAAAAAAAAAGAAAATTGCAAAATTATCAGTAAAATTTTGAAACGATATTCGCTATTGTTAAAGTCAGCTGTTGTTGTTATCTAAACGACAACCATTTTTGTGTTGTTTATCCAATCGATAAAAACTTAAATTTTTAGGTTGAAATGTCGTCATACATAAATAAAAATCATGAAATAGTGAAGATATTTTGCTTTAATTAAAAAACTTTTTTATATAAATAAAAAAATTAAATAGCATATTCAATTCATTATTTCATTTTCAAATAAATAAACAGAAATATTAGTAAAAAAAATAAAGATATTAAACATAAACATAAAATCATCCTGTCAAACACGAAGTAATTTGTTTTTTTCTATTCTTTGTGTTTTTCGCTTATTTTGACAGAGATGCCACTCCTTTACAATTTAAATAAATAGAAAAACAGATTTGTCGATATTAATTTAAATTCAATGAATTTAAGAAAACCTCAAATGATATTTAAGAATTGCTAACATAAAAATTGTTACATAAGTAAACGTAATTTTATGAGAATGTTATTTTTTATATATAAATTTTCAAAATTTTTTTTGGACGAAAATTTGAAGTTTTTCAGAAAATAAAGATAACATTAAATTATTTTATTTAAAATGTTTGGGACTTTTCGTTTTTTGCGTTTTTCATCCCTAATTTGATTATTTATTATTATAAATTTATTCTCTATGTTTTCAAAATATGGCAATATTTTAAAAAAAAGTTGAGAGAGCTTTTTTTTGGTTATTATTTTGTTACTCCATCCAACCTATATGGCCACAATGAAGAAATATTTGGCCAGTTAAAAGAAACTATACAGCCATCTCCAATTAGCACGATTTAATGCATATAGCCACTCTACACAACCATTACCTTTGCAATGGAGGTTAGGGCGAGCTATTTAATTAGCAAAAACTAAATTAAACGAGAAGTTATGTCATATAACCGGAAACGCATGCATATAGGTATATAACCAAAATGCATGCCGATCAGCAACCACGATGACCAAAAAGCAAACACCGAAATAAATCCGAAATAATAGAAAAGAAGAAAACCAACCCAAAGAATTTGCTGAAATAATTTGGTATTAAGTTTAACAAACCGAGGTGGAGGGTATCAAAGATTCGGCACAGCCGAATTTAACACACTTACTCTGGCAGTGTTGCCATCGTTTGAGTTTCCAAATCCTGGCTTCGGTTGTTCAACGATCACTCTAGTTTTCTCTCTAAACTCTTTCTGAATCCGTAATTTAGTGACTGAAACAATTTTCTTATCGTCATCTGATCTCGCCTGCTATTTTTTTATTGGAAGTTTGTATGATAAGTGAAGACGACATTAAAACTCGTATCCAGCCATGAATTATAGATAAACCAAACTGAAAAAATTCTATATTTACTTCTTTACAAATCATTCTATCAACTGAAATAAAAACTTTACTTGTTGCATCACAAACATAATGCTTTTCTGTAGATGTTGTATCCGTTGTAGCATTACATACTTTTCCATCAATGAAGCATATGTTGATTTCCAACTGGGGATTTTTAAAAGAAAGTTAAATATTTTGCGTGTTTTCAAATATACGCAAAATGTTTTTTTGGAATCCACAAGCTGAAATAACATAGTTATTTACTATGGAAACATTTTTAACCGATCTCACCCGATAATATTTTGAAAATCCATATTTATTTAAAAAATACCCTTTTTTTGGGATAATATTAAAAAATAGAATAAACATATTTCGACATTTTTCTAAAAAAAAATTATCAACCAGAAAGTATTCTCCTTGTTTAATTTAGCATCCATATTCACTTTTTGTTTTGTTTACAAAATAGAGTTACCGAGTTCCTTATATAGGCACATTTTTGGGGAAACGGTTAACATTTATTATTATTAGTATTATTTTAATAATATGTATGCTCTATAATTAACAAACATGCGTTTTTATATGCGTATTTCAAGAAATGAGTCATAATAATACATTTAACAAGTTAAAACTTTAATTACAATTTTGCAGTAATCCAGTAAATTTATATTATATTTTCAACAGAGTTACATTAATCAGCGCAATTACTAGCACGAAAAATTTGGTACCGTTAGTGTGACCACTGCGAAAAATATGTGTGTATTAGTAAAATAATGTGAGTGTATTGAGTTTTTCGAAAAGGCAGTGGCCTGTGTAACGGGCGGTTACATTTATTTTCACAAAATGGTGAAGACGGACTCCACAAATACCTTAATTCTTTATTTTTTTCTCCGTTACAAGGCGTTGTCGGCTTAACGCGTTTTCTTTGAGACACTTTTTTCAATTATCTGGCATCCAAGAAAACATATTGTCAATATATTTATATGGGGATTTGTTCTACTTACTTGTACTTCGGTAAAATATACAGTTTTTAAAATAGGAAAATATAAAATACAAAAGTACTTATCATAAACCAGTTTGGCTAATATGAATTCTGAAAACTTCATAACAAAAATACTAAGTTACTTTTGATATTTTCACACCAGTTTTATTATTTTTATAAAGACCTTGATTGTTAATTTTTTGCTACATACATTTTATAAGAATTATGTGTGTAAAGGGTGTCCCACAATCCACGCAATATTTAAATTTGCCGCTATTTGTGCAGTAAATTGTTGGGAACCAAAAGAAAAAGACAGTTTGACAGCTGACAGTTTAGGGTTAGAAAAATGAAGCATTATACGGTAGAACAATATTTTAAAACAATGAAAGTTTGGTGGATGCGGTTCAAAAATTTCATACAAAATATAGTGGGAATATTGATCGAACTTCGTCAACTATGTAACTTCGTCAACTATCTAACTTCGTCAACCGCATTTGCGATTCAGAGAACCTATATGTGTTTGTCGAAAAACAAATGCATCCACGACATGTTACTGCTTGGTGCGGATTTTGGGCTGGATGCATCATGGGACCATACTTTTTCAAAAATGAGGCTGGTCAAGTAGTGCCTGTTACTGATGCTCGATTTCGCAACATGATAACAGAATTGTTTCTGCCAAATTGGATGATATTAATGTGGACGACATGTGGTTCCAACAAGACGGTGCCATGCGCTATTCAAGTACTGCATGAGACATTTCTTGGTCGTGTACTTTCTCGTATCGATGATCAGAATTGTCCCCTAGATCGTGAGATTTATCACCATAGTATTTCTTCTTATGGGGTTATTTGAAGTCAAAGATCTATGCCAATAAGCCCATAACCACCCGTGCATTGAAGGAGGAAATTCAACACTGCATCAATGAAATCAACCACATTTACGTATGATGGTCGTGGAAAATTTCGACAAAAATAAAAATTTTAGTAAGATAGATACAATAGTATTTTGTAGGTTAATGAGGAATGTGTCCTATTAGTTAATAGTATAGTTAAATTTGTACATTGATCTGCTTATTGTTTAGGTTAATACAACCTCATTTTTATACCCTCCGCTCCAGTGTCATTCCATTTGTAATAATTAGAAAAAAAATTTTGTACCCCATAAAAAGTATATATCTGTGATCCTTATAACAACCGGAGTTGATATAGCGATGTCCGTCTGTCCGTCTGTGGAAATCACAATGACGGCATCAATCGGGCAGCTAGAGTGCTCATTGACATAAAAAATGATTCAGTAACATTCTGAGAAGTTTGCTGTTTAAAATCGTCCAAATCGGTGAATTAGGGTCCGAGATTTGAATGAAGAACTAAAAAAGTCTTGAAAAAATATAATTTTCTATGTTGTTCTTGTCACGATCACGCCTTCAATAGGACAGCTAGGGTGATCATTTTTAGTTAGAATGATTCACCAAATTCATGGGAAGTTTTCTGTTTCAAAAATCACTAAAATCTGTGGAACAGGTCCAGGGAAATCTCTGAAAAAGTAAAAAAAAAATGAAAAACATGATGTTTCTATATTGTTCTTGTTGTTATTCTAAATGTTGTATTGTTGTCATAGCTGGACTTGTTGTTTTTGTGGTCGTTGTGGTAATAATATAATAAAAACTAACCCTTTGTACATTTTTTATGTACTCTGGTAGAAAAATTTCAAAGTTTCCATTGTTTTGGCATCACTAAAAACATTTGTTAGATTATTTCTGTCATTGCCACGAGCCTGCCTGCAAAGTTTCAGAGCGATTGGGTCACGGGAAAGGTTCAAATCGATCCAAAATTTTTTCGACAAGCAGACACTACGATTAATATAAAGGGAGTAAAAATTCACCAACATCTAAATCAAATAATGCTAAAATACTTAGTTGTGAATAAAAAAAACAATGTTAATTTAGCAAAAAAAAAAAAAAATTTATACATACACATATTAAATAATACAAATAATATATGTACATATATTCTATATACATATGTATGTATGTATATCCATAATAACTGCATTTTAGAACTAAATCGGTATATTATTTTATTTACATAAAATTCTGCAATATTTTGTTGTGGGGAATATACATTTCTTTTGCATTAACAGAGTGTCACTTCATTTTGCTCAGCGTGACTATGCCACAGTAGATGGCGCCACAATTTTTGTTCTAATTAGCTTTGCAATAGTTATTTCTATTTTAACATGAATGTTAATATTTTCAACTAGATGTCATACAGAACAATGTTAAGGAGTATACACGGGCTAGTTTTTTATTTCATATGTTTTTTCATTATTCTTTTACAAATATGAACATAAGTTTGGCATATTAACTTTTTGTTGTCTTTATTAAATACAGTTACCGAGTTCATCAATGAGTTTTTTGCTTTCAAAACAGTTCTACATAGTTATATAGAACTATTATTCTGCTCTACCTACAAAATATCTGATTGCGATTACATCTAATTTTTAAAAATTGTTTATAATTACTAAAGCATTATTATTCACATAAATACAAAATTGCTTTTTTTAAATTTTCCATTCAAATTTAAGAAAATATCAATTCTAAAAACTGTACTTAAAATTTCCAATTATAAATTAGAAAATATTAATTGAATTTCAGAAAATCATATCAAAACGTCGGAAATAATAATTTTAAATTTAGAAGACATCAATTGCATCTTTAATATATAAATTTTAATCGTTAAACACAAATTGAAATTCCAAAAAAAAAACACCAAACATGTTTACATTTAAAAAATGTTTACGTTTAAAAAAAATATTGCCATTCAGGAGAAATTAATAGCTTTTCAGTACCGCGATTCAGTAACTTCTTTTAACGATAGTCGAATCGTTAAAAAATAGCAAAATTATCAGTAAAATGTTTAAATGATATTCGCTATTGTTAAAGTCAGCTGTTGTTGTTATCTAAACGACAACCATTTTTGTGTTGTTTATTCAATCCATAAAAACTTAAATTTTTAGGTTGAAATGTCGTCATACATAAAAAAGAATCATAAAATAGTGAAAATATTTAGCTTTTATTAAAAAATCTTTTTTACATAAATAAAAAAATTAAATAGCATTTTCAATTCATTATTTCATTTTCAAATAAATAAACAGAAATATTAATAAAAAAATAAAGATATTAAACATAAACATAAAATCATCCTGTCAAACACGAAGTAATTTGTTTTTTTTCTATTCTTTGTGTTTTTCGCTTATTTTTATATAAATAAAAAAATTAAATAGCATTTTCAATTCATTATTTCATTTTCAAATAAATAAACAGAAATATTAATAAAAAAATAAAGATATTAAACATAAACATAAAATCATCCTGTCAAACACGAAGTAATTTGTTTTTTTTCTATTCTTTGTGTTTTTCGCTTATTTTGACAGAGATGCCACTCATTTACAATTTAAATAAATAGAAAAATAGATTTGTCGACTGTCGTTAAGATGTATGTACTTAGTGAATCACTTAATCCTTAGTGCAAACAACAATAGCTGTTGATATATTTTGCGATTGTCGGATCGTTGAAATTTACAGAATCGCACTACAGAAAACATTAATTTAAATTCAATGAATTTTAGAAAACCTCAAATGATATTTAAGAATTGCGAACATAAAAATTGTTACATAAATAAACGCAAGTTGATGAGAATGTTATTTATATATAAATTTTCACAATTTTTTTGGATGAAAATTCGAAGGTTTTCAGAAAATAAAGATAACAAATTATTTTATTTAAAATGTTTGGGACATTTGGTTTTTTGCGTTTGGCATTCCTAAATTGATTATTTATTATTATAAATTTATTCTCTTTGTTTTCAAAATATGGCAATATTTTAATAAAAAAGTTGAGAGAGTTTTTTTTTTTGGTTAATGTGTTACTCTATCCGACCTATATGGCCGCAATGAAGAAATATTTGGTCAGTTAAAAGAAACTATACAGCCATCTCCATATGTCATATAACCAGAAACGCATGCATATAGAAACGCATGCATATAGATATATAACCTAAATGAGTCCCGATCAGCAACCACGATGACCAAAAAGCAAACACCGAAGTAAATCCGAAATAAAACAAGTAAGAAAATTATAGTCGGTCCAGACCGACTATACGATACCCTATACCATGCGTTTAGAGACCCTATCTCTTAGGCCCAACTAACTGGACATAGAAAATAAGCAAAAACCAAATTTGAGTGGGATTTTTATTAATTTTTTTGGCTGCAGATATGAAAAAGTTCATATCGGATGCTATATCTATATAGGGACTTGGTCCAAAAATGGACCGATCCTGATCATGTTTGGTAAAGTCTCTTGTATTTTGCAAAAATATATACAAACAAAATTTGAGAAGAATCAGTGGAATATTTTTGTTTTTCAATAGATTTAAGTGAAGATCGGGAAGCAGCTCTATATGGGGTCAAAGGGATCATTTTTGGACTACTCATTAATGGATGTAATGAACGCATACAAACCCAATTTGAGTAAGATCTATATGACAATTTGGATCTTATGGCAATTTATGTCGATTTCATATGGGTAATTTGTATGGGGGCTAGGTCTGAACATGGACCGATTCTCACCAATTTCAATAGCGTTCATCCCATGGCCGATAAAAGCCTATGTACCAAATTTCATCAAAATACATTCATATTTGCGACCTGCAGTTTGATTACAAGCTTTACATGGACACACAGACGGACGGACGGACGGACGGACGGACGGACATTGTTAAATCAACTCAGAAAGTGATTCTGATTCGATCGGTATAATTAAAGATGGGTCTAGGTCAAATATTTCTGGTTGTTACAAACAGCAGCACAAAGTCATTATACCCAAACCACATAGTGGTATAGGGTATAAAAAGACGAAAACCTACCCAAAGAATTTTCTGAAATAATTTGGTATTAAGTTTAACAAATTGTTTACTTTTTCCAATATTTTGTTTACATTTATTATCAATACTCAAACCGAGGTGGAGGGTATCAAAGATTCGGCACAGCCGAATTTAACACTCTTACTTGTTTATTTTTACATAATTGAAATTGAAAATGTACAAATTAAAAATAAATTTTAAAAAAAGTAGTGTAGGGAAAAAAAGGAATTTTTTTCATAAGCGTAGAGATTTCTGAAAAAATCTCCTGGCATCACTAGTACCTATTAAAAAACAATGTAAAAATTCACAAGACAACGCGACATAGACTTGCTTTGTTCAAAAGCTTCCATAAGACTGAATGAAATTGTTGCTTACTTTACTCTTTGGTGAGTATTTTCATTTTTGTTCGGCTGTATACATATAAGAAGCCAATTTGAGTTCGGTTTACTCGTGCTGCTATGCATATGTTTGTGTTAACAAAAATATGCGATATCCCAGTCATCATTTCGAAGATTGTTTTAACAAAAATTACCTTACTGTGTCTTCTTCGAGCACTTTTGATGATTAAAAACTGCTTAATCACATGCGCTATTAGAAAAAGACTAGATAATGATTTTTGCTTTCTCTTAGAAAGTGATTTATAGAAAAATTACATTAAATAAGACTCAAAAATGAGTCGAAACTGATTAGAAAAGCGGATAAAAAGGACTCTCAAGACGATTCGCGGGTAAGGTAATATTTAATCCCAACAAAAGATCATTTTGTGATCAGCAAAAGGGCGCATTTATAACTGTTTTAATAGCAAATATGAGTCAAAAAGATTCTACATGATCATTTATTGCATAAAATGCTTACTGGGATTTTATTCACTATCTGTAGAAACAGGTTTTTTAAGTAAAACAAATCTGCATACAATTTCAATTCTATTTCGTTCACAATGATACGATCACTTTGTTTACTAGCTACTAGTAAAATAAGAAAATAGTATTATAAAACAGTGTAATGATGAATTGTACTTCTCAATTAGTTTATTTTTAATGTGCCATAAGAAGTTCGGTTTGTGCTAAGAAAAGCATGAATATATGTTTCCCAGGGCGAAGCCTCATCATTGCACTATGATTGAGTTGAGCTCCGCGACTATTCATAATGTGAATAGCTCGTGTCAAAAATTTTTGGTAGTTGGGAATGGTGTTTGTGTTAAGAGAAGCATAAACGCATGTTTCCCAGGGCAAGGCTCGATCATTGCACATTGATTGAGCTGAGCTCCGCGGTTATTCTTAATGTGGATAACTGTTGAAACAAAATTTTGGGAATGGCGTTTGCCTCCGTCCCGACATTAAATAACAAAGTTTAAAAATTTATTGTAATTAACATCTGACAAAAAATAGTATTTTTCTAAACAATTTTTTTTACAGGGTAAATAAATATTTTATGGCTTACCTATCTACTACTTTTGAAAGCAAGTATGCAGGGTTTATACATGTACTAAAAATACAACTCTTAAAACCATACTATTTTTTCAACTCTAAAAATTTCAGAATTTTGTAAAAATAAAATAAAATACCGATTTATTTTAATATGCGTTTATTATGGATATACATATACAGAATATATGAATATTATTTATAGTATTTTGATATTGGCAACAGTAGTATGTATCAATTTGTAACATTTTGTGATGTTATAAAAATCGCAGAATATTGATATTGATTTTATATAGTTTCTTTTATTAATTAATTAACTTAAATATTACACCAAAAAATATTGATATTGATGAATTTTTATATTATTAACACAACGACCACAAAAACAACATGCACAGCTATGACAAAATACAAAGTTAGGAAAATAATATAGGAAAACGTCATATTTTTTTTTTACCTTTTCAGTGATTTCTCGGCACCTATGAAACCTATTGTCATGATTTAAAAACAGGAACCTTCTCAAGATGTTAGTGAATCATTCTCACTAAAAACAAGCGCCATATCTGCCCTATTGAGGGCGTTATCACAAGAACACATATTCAAATCATATTTTCTCATGACTTTTTAATTCTTCGCTCAATTCTCGGGACCAGATTAACCGATTTGGACGATTTTAAATAGCAAACTTCTCAGGATGTCAGTGAATCATTTTTTATACCAAGGAGCACCCTAGCTATAAGATTGAAGCCGTCATCGTGATTTCCACAGACGGACAGACGGACAGACGGACAGACGGACAGACGGACAGCCGGACAGACGGACAGACGGACATCGCTATATCAACTTCGCTTGTTATAAGGATCACAAATATATATATTTTATTGGGTCCAGAATTTTTTTTCTAATTATTACAAACGGAATGACAAGCTTATATATACCCTCTGCACACTGGAGTGGAGGGTATAAAAATGGGGGGCTAATTTCGCACACCTCAATAATTTTTGTCTTTTTGGTCAAATTTTTAGGTGAAATACTCTTCAGTATAGCATCTAGAAGCCATTGTGCCGGCTTCCATTAGTCTACAAAATTTCAAAATTTTAATAAAAGTACGAAAACATATATATGCCCTACACCACTAAGTGATCAGGGAATAATAAGTTTGTGCTAAAGTTTGTCTAACCTAGATCCTCCTTTTATTATACCGATCGACTCAGAGTCATTTTCTGATGATGTCTATCCGTCCGTCCGTCTGTTCGTCTCGTCCATATAAACCCTGTCATCAAATATAAATATATTTTAATGAAATTCTTTATATAGTAAGCTTTTTAGCTATGGTAGACCTAGCCTCCATACAAATAACCCCTATTAGATGGACTTAAATTCCCCTAAGATCCATCGCTCTAATTTAGTTTATGTGGGATTATTACACTCATTAATTAGTACTCCAAAAATGAACCCTGCAGGGCCATTTTTAGTCGCAGGGCTCTTATAAAGCTGCTTCTCGATCGTCACTTAAATCTATCAGAACAAAATTATTGCAAAGGATTTTTCTAATTTGGTTTATACATATTTCTACAAAAAATTAATTAAATTTACTAAAGATGGTCATGATCGGACAATTTTTCGGCCAAGTTCTCATATAAAACAAGTAAGACACCCTATACCATGCGTTTAGAGACCCTATCTCTTATGAAAATAAACATAAACCAAATAAAAAAAAATTAACTAAATACAAAACAAGTAAGAAAATTATAGTCGGTCTAGACCGACTATACGATACCCTATGCCATGCGTTTAGAAACCCTATCTCTTAGGCCCAACTAACTGGACATAGAAAATAAGCAAAAACCAAATTTGAGTGGGATTTTTATTAATTTTTTTGGCTGCAGATATAAAAAAGTTCATATCGGATGCTATATCTATAAAGGGGCTAGGTCCAAAAATGGACCGATCCTGATCATGTTTGGTAATGTCTCTTGTATTTTGCAAAAATATGTACAAACAAAATTTGAGAAGAATCAGTGCAATATTTTTGTTTTTTAATAGATTTAACTGAAGATCGGGAAGCAGCTCTATATGGGGGTCAAAGGGATCATTTTTGGACTACTCATTAGTGGATATAATGAATGCACACAAACCCAATTTGCGTAAGATCTATATGACAATTTGGATCTTATGGCAATTTATGTCGATTTCATATGGGTAATTTGTATGGGGGCTAGGTCTGAACATGGACCGATTCTCACCAATTTCAATAGCGTTCATCCCATGGCCGATAAAAGCTTATATACCAAATTTCATCAAAATATATTCATATTTGCGACCTGCAGTTTGATTACAAGCTTTACATGGACACACAGACGGACGGACGGACGGACGGACGGACGGACGGACGGACATTGTTAAATCAACTCAGAAAGTGATTCTGATTCGATCGGTATAATTAAAGATGGGTCTAGGTCAAATATTTTTGGGTGTTACAAACAGCAGCACAAAGTCATTATACCCAAACCACATAGTGGTATAGGGTATAAAAAATAAGATTTTTCGAATTTATTTTTTCAAATTTCTTCAATTCACAATAGAAGGCATATCTAGTAGACTGATCATTTCTGAACTATAATTATTGGATTCTAACCCTTTATGTGACTTCACATGCCGCAGAGATGAAATAAGTGGATCCGGAAGATGCTGCCAACATATTGAAGAGGTCCTCATTTTACCTCACCCTCTTTGCTTTGAACGTGTTTGAGCATCTATATTTTTTATGAAATTTGAGCTTCTTCGGAAAGCTCTCCAATTGGCAAAGACTTATATACAATTATATGTTTGCCATGCGCCAATCTTTTATGGACTGTCGGCGCTCAGTAGCTGAAAATCGTTTTTCATGTGCCAAAATTCTGTAACTTTTGAGACGATGAAAATATTTCAGTAGTTTTTTTTTAATGGATAGATATTTAGTTGAACTTGACTCAGTTTTAATTTCATTAAAATTGATTGAGTATTTTTTAAGGAATTCTAGGTCAAAGTTTAACTTTTGATTTTTTTAACTTTTAGCGTGAAATGTTTTTTATTTTTTTTTTATTTATTAAAAAATGTAACATTTGGATTTTAATAATAATTTTAAGCATTTTTTGAAATAATGGTATAGGGGTATTTTTTAAATCATAAAAATGTTTACACTCAAAAAAAATAGAAAAATCAACTGGAAATTTTGCTATTATTACTGAAAAATTAAAAATTTTTTGCTGTCAAATTTTGCAAATTTGCTTAAACTCAAAGAATATTTATACTTAAGAAAACGTTGGTAATATTATCTAAAAACTTTGCTATTACTACAGGAAAATTTATCATTTTTTGCTACCAATTTCGTTAATTTTAGCAAAATAAATCTGCGCTAATACTGATTCTGATTTATTTTTAAATTTTGATATAAAAATATGGATTTTTATTTTTTAAATAATCCATATTTATTAAAACATTTCATACATATGAGGGTAAGCAAACCTTTTAAAAATAAAAACTGCAATAGATTTTAATAGCTTTTGTAACAATAAAACTAAAACTAGCAGAGCCCAGCCCTCGAAATTCGAGTGTCAATTCTATGAAATTTAATTTCTTTATTCAAAAATAATTTTATAAGATCCTAAAGGTATGCTAATTTCAAGCAATTCACAATTCAACATAAATCTACTAAACACACACATCATTGTATTATTTTTTATTTGAAACTTAAATATGTGTCTTATGTATGTGTTTTGTTAGCAACTTTAAATGAATTTTACTAAAAAAATTCTGCAAAGAAATACTTTTAAAATGTTATATTCTTTGTCAAAATCGGTTGGGAATTGAAGGTGTAGAATATGTTACAAGAAATCGCCTTGCCTATTAATATTATAGATTAATAAAATATTTCAAAAAATAAATGATATATTGATTTTGGCATCAATTAGCAAACACAATTACCACTGTTTTTATAAATATGTCTTTAAACATTTACACCCGTATTCATAAAAATTAAAGTGTACTTCAAGTAGACTTTGCCAACAAATTTTGTATGAAAAACAGACAATAAAGTCTACTTGAAGTACACTTTAATTTTTATGAATACGGGTGTTAGCATTGTAGAGCAAATTTGGAGTAGCAGTCGGAGTCGGACCTCAAAAATTTCAGCGGATGGCGCCGGAGTCGGAGTTGGAATTTTTTTGACGACTTTACAGTCTTGTAAATAACAATGCTACTTATGTTTGTTTTCTATATCCAATTAGTTGGACCTAAGATCCTTTCTCTAAACTCATGGTATAGGGTATCATATATTCGGTCTAGACCTAGTGTAATTTTTATACCCTATACCACTATGTGGTTTGGGTATAATGACTTTGTGCTGCTGTTTGTAACAACCAAAAATATTTGACCTAGACCCATCTTTAATTATACCGATCGAATCAGAATCACTTTCTGAGTTGATTTAACAATGTCCGTCCGTCCGTCCGTCCGTCCGTCCGTCCGTCCGTCCGTACGTCTGTGTGTCCATGTAAACCTTGTAATCAAACTGCAGGTCGCAAATATGAATATATTTTGATGAAATTTGGTATATAAGCTTTTATCAGCCATGGGATGAACGCTATTGAAATTGGTGAGAATCGGTCCATGTTCAGACCTAGCCCCCATACAAATTACCCCTATGAAATCGACATAAATTGTCATAAGATCCAAATTGTCATATAGATCTTACTCAAATTGGGTTTATATGCGTTCATTACATCCATTAATGAGTAGTCCAAAAATGATCCCTTTGGCCCCATATAGAGCTGCTTCCCGATTTTCACTTAAATCTATTAAAAACAAAAATATTGCACTGATTCTTCTCAAATTTTGTTTGTATATATTTTTGCAAAATACAAGAGACTTTACCAAACATGATCAGGATCGGTCCATTTTTGGACCTAGTCCCCATATAGATATAGCATCCGATATGAACTTTTTCATATCTGCAGCCAAAAAAATTAATAAAAATCCCACTCAAATTTGGTTTTTGCTTATTTTCTATGTCCAGTTAGTGGGCCTAAGAGATAGGGTTTCTAAACGCATGGTATAGGGTATCGTATAGTCGGTCTAGACCGACTATAATTTTCTTACTTGTTTTACTTGTTTTTGATTGATTCTGTAGTAAGTTAAGATCGGGACTCAGCCTCATATGGGGGCTATGACTACGAATGATCCTATAGAATTTATTTTTGGACTACTGATATATGGATGTAATAAACATACACAAACCCAATTTGATCGAAATCTATATGATAATTTGGATATTATGGCAATTTAAGTCGACTTCATAGGGGTCATTTGTATGGGGGCTAGGTCTGAACATGGACCGATTCCCACCAATTTCAATAGCGTTCATCCCATGGCCGATGGAAGATCAAATACCAAATTTCATCAAAATATATTTATATTTGCGACCTCTTGTTTGATTACAAGGTTTACATGGACACACAAAAAGACGGACGGACAGACGGACATCGGTCAAATATTTTTGGTAGTTAAAAACATCAGCATCCTTATATCCCGACCATATAGTGGTATAGAGTAGAACCAAGTAAGAGTGTTAAATTCGGCTATGCCGAATCTTTGATACCCTCCACCTCGGTTTGAGTCTTGATAATAAATGTAAATGAAAAAGTAAACAATTTGTTAAACTTAATACCAAATTATTATTATTATTATTATTATTATATTGTTTTATTGAATTGCTATCACAACAAGAATAAATCTTATAAATTACAGTGATAGCAAGTAACATTTGTAATATTAACATTGAGTTACAGTAAATTTCGAGATTAATAAAAATAAAGTAAATTAATCATAAAAATTAACATAATAATGAACATAATAAAGTTGACATTTAACATAGATTCAAACAAAAAATTTTTTAAGTTCCTTTTTGAAAAGTAATGCGTTGCTTTGTACTTGGATATATGATGGTAAATTGTTCCAAAGACACGTGGTGTAGTTGAAAAATTGTCTAGTAGACATTAGATATTTGTATTTTTGTGATATCAAATTTCTTCCACGAGGCGATTGTGCAAAAATAATTTTGTTAAAAAGATATTCTGGGTTCTTCAGATAAATAATCTTATGCATCATTAAAAGGCTTTTATATTTTAGTAAATCTTTAAAACTTGTATTATATAACTGGTATGAATATGATGATATACTATCTCGTTTACCTCTGTTGAAAACGTATCTGGCTATATTATTATATGTGACCTCGAGGCGATTAAAGTCAATAGTGTCGCAATTTGCAAATATTTCACACCCGTACAGTAGAACTGGTATTAGATAGGTTTTTGCCAAAAGCATTCTTATTTCAAACGGCGTCGATGATTGCACAGCCCACAAGTTTCTCAATATCCCATGAACTTTACCAGCTGATATATTTATATGGTTAGACCAAGAAAGTTCAGCATTAAATGTGATTCCCAAGTTCGATGATGTTTGAACAAAGTCGATTCTTGAGTTGTTAATATGTAGAAAAATATTGTCATTCAGTCTTTTTTTATTACTTCTTGAAATGAAAATACATTTTGATTTGTCAGGGTTTATACATAAGCCATTTGTACATGCCCATTTATGTATATTATCCAAGTCACTATTAATACAGTCAGAACAATGTTGAACATCTTCTATTCTGCTGCTTAAGTACAACTGTACATCATCAGCATACATTTGTACGCCACAGTAATTCAGAACCTCAGGCAAATCGTTAATATACATACAGAAGAGCAATGGACCAAGAATGGACCCCTGAGGCACACCTCTGTCAATATCCGCTGCTTTAGAAGTCACTCCATTTAAAGAAACCACTTGTTTACGATTAATAAGGTAAGAGGAAATAAGTTTATTAGCCGAACTTGAGAAATTAAAGATTTTCTCGAGTTTAGTGAGTAGAATCGAGTGATCAACAGTATCGAAGGCCTTACTGTGATCTAAAAGCACAAGAAATGATACCATATTCTTATCCAGCTTTGATCTAATTTCTTCCATTACATCGATCAAAACCGTAATGCAGCTTCTGTCCTGTCTAAACCCAGATTGTCTATCCGTAAGGAGATGTTGATTCTTTAAATACTCATTCATTTGCCGGTACATAAGATTTTCCATAACCTTGGATAAAAATGTAGTATCGCAATAGGTCGGAAGTCGCTGTTATTCTTTGGAATAGGAATGATTTTTGCTTTTTTCCACATATCAGGAAAAATTGATTTTGTTAATATTGTATTAATTAAATACGTAATAAATGGAAGAAGTTTAGGAACGACAATTTTTAAAAATCTTGGATTAATTTCATCTAAGCCCACAGCATTTGACTTAATTGATGTAATACTTTTAAGAATTTCAGATTGATCCACACATCGAAAATCAAAACAGTTCTCAATAGGCACAGTATGAATCTTTTCGTACTCATTTTCAGTTGGTTTATTCACTTGAATTTCGACAAATTGTTTGTTTAACTTATCAACGTCCACATCAGAACCAACAGTGCAAGGATTTCTTTTCCCAATACCTATTTCACGGATCTCTTTCCATTTTCTCTTGCCATCAATAGCTGAAGAGAATTTCTGTTGAAAATAACTGGATTTTGCAATATATATGCAGTTCACAACTTCCTTTCTAATGGATTTGAATAATGCATATAACTCAGGCATTTTAAATTTCTTCCAACGTTTATATGCCAAATCTCGTTTATCAATTAAACGTTTTATAATTGAAGTAAACCAAGGAGGCTGTATAGGTTTAAGTGTTCTTGTTTTTTCAGGCACAATTTCATAAAATATTGTGAGAAGGTTATTTTGAATGAAAGCAATTTGATCATTAACATTCTCAAGACCATAAATTGAATCCCAATGAACGCAATCAATACGCCGGTTTAACGCTGTATAGTCAATGCCACGAAAATCTCTATAAGTGTAATGTACATCTTCATTGTTAACATAGGTATGATATATCATAAAAATAAAGTCATGCTTCGAAAAAACAGGGGCAGAAAATTGATCGTAAAGCAGTATTTTGCTTTTATGATTAGTAAAGAATACATCAAGTAAACTGTTCGAGCCACTTGGATAATGGGTTGGAACGATCGTATTAACAGGCAAAAGACCGAGCGTTTGCATGGGCTCTGAAAGTGACTTATCAACTAGCAGGTTACTATTGAAATCACCAGAAATGATTACGTCATTGTACAATAAGGACAGAGATTCAATTTTATCAAACAAGTCTTTGGTATCAATAAAGTTATACGGTCGATATACGCAGGCGACAAGAATTTTTTCTTTATCCTTCGTGTTTAATTCAAGAAATAGAAACTCAATCTCACTAGTAGGCTCTGATCTTAGCTTTACACAACAATTTATCTCCGTTCTCACATAAATTGAGACACCACCAGCGTTTGCTATCCTATCAGCACGAAATAGTTTAAATCCCGGCAAATTGAAAATTGAATCATTGACTGAGGAATCGAACCAGGTTTCAGATACGCAGATGACGTCAACTCCAGAGGCAACAAAAATATATCTAAACTCATCTATCTTGTTATTAAGACTTTGTGCATTTATATGAACAATTTTGAGTCCAGATTTTTGTTTCGCCAGAATCCTTACCATGTTAAAAACGTTATCTTTGGAACTATAACTATTACCACAAATCATATATCACAAATTTTAAAGCAACACAATTGTATGTTATTAGAATAAATGGTAATAAAAAAGGAACAAAACTAATACAAATTTTAAAATTAATAAAATAATTGAAAATAAAAATTAAGGAGAAATAGATTAAAGTTATTTTAAAATGGAAAAAAGTTGATAAAAAGTAGAAAATCAAAAAATATTTATATAAAATGTATGAAGTGATCAGAAAATTGTTAAATTTTATAAAAAACATATATCAGGCACCATCATTTCTATCTGGCATCGCTTCATCATGAAATTCATCATTGTTTCGAAAAGGAAATAACTCTTTTAATATTTCTATTGAGGGTATACATAATGATTCATCCCAGTTTTCGAATATATACAAGGCCCCTATTTGTATGAGCAGACGATATCTTATTTTCATTATTCAACTTACGAGCAGCGATTAAAATGCGATGGTTTGCTGGGGTGAGATTTTCGTTCACGAAAAACGGTTTTGAACTCATAATTCCGATTTGATTTAGTTGCAAATTCTTTGGGTTGGTTTTCGTCTTTTCTATTATTTCGGATTTATTTCGGTGTTTGCTTTTTGGTCATCGTGGTTGCTGATCGGCATTCATTTAGGTTATATATATATGCATGCGTTTCCGGTTATATGACATAACTTCTCTTTTAATTTAGTTTTTGCTAATTAAATAGCTCGCCCTAACCTCCATTGCAAAGGTAATGGTTGTGTAGGGTGGCTATATACATTAAATCGTGCTAATTGGAGACGGCTGTATAGTTTCCTTTAACTGGCGAAACATTTTTTCATTGCGGTCATGTAGGTCGGATGGAGTAACAAATAATAACCAAAAAAAAAAAGCTCTCTCAACTTCTTTATTAAAACATTGCCATATTTGGAAAACATAGAGAATAAATTTATAATAATAAATCAAGGTTCAGAAAATACACACATGAAACACACAATGTACTGTTCAAAAGCAGCCAACACATATCTTTATTTTCATATCAATTATGTTTGTTTTTAAATTTTCTTCGGTGCTCAACACAACCATGACTGTGTTCGTTTTAATATTTCGTTATTTACACGAACATTTTTGTATCACGTACTTTTTGTTTCAATCACACATAAAGCACACATTTTTGAGTGTTGCTTTATTTGAAGTTCATGTTCTGGTACGTGTACTGAAAAAAAAAACAGAACATGTACAATAAACAGGTTCGAGTTCAGTTATATTTTAAGTCGTGTTGTGGCTCGTGTAGTAAAAATAAACAGAACATGTACAATAAACAGGTTCGAGTTCAGTTATATTTTAAGTCGTGTTCTGGCTCGTGTACTAAGAAAAAATAGAACATGTAGAATAAACAGGTTCGAGTTCAGTTATATTTTAAGTCATGTTCTGGCTCGTGTACTAAGAAAAAATAGAACATGTACAATAAACAGGTTCGAGTTCAGTTATATTTTAAGTCATGTTCTGGCTCGTGTACTAAGAAAAAATAGAACATGTACAATAAACAGGTTCGAGTTCAGTTATATTTTAAGTCGTGTTTAAAATATAACTGAACTCGAACCTGTTTATTGTACATGTTCTGTTTTTTCTTACTACACGAGCCACAACACGACTTAAAATATAACTGAACTCGAACCTGTTTATTGTACATGTTCTGTTTTTTTTTTTCAGTACACGTACCAGAACATGAACTTCAAATAAAGCAACACTCAAAAATGTGTGCTTTATGTGTGATTGAAACAAAAAGTACGTGATAGAAAAATGTTCGTGTAAATAATGAAATATTAAAACGAACACAGTCATGGTTGTGTTGGGCACCGAAGAAAATTTAAAAACAAACATAATTGATATGAAAATAAAAATATGTGTGTGTTGGTCTAAGTTATGTTTGTTTACATATATGTACGAGTTTTTTATTCAGTGTGTGTTTTTTTCTGAACTCTGTAATAAATATTCAAATTAGGGATGCCAAACGCAAAAAACCAAATGTCCCAAACATTTTAAATAAAATGATTTGATATCTTTATTTTCTGAAAAACTTCAAATTTTTATCCAAAAAAAATTGTGAAAATTTCTATATAAATAACATTTTCATCAAATTGCATTCATGTTCGCAATTCTGAAATATCATTTGACGTTTTCTAAAATTCATTGAATTTAAATTAATGTTTTCTGTAGTGTGATTCTGTAAATTTCAACGATCCGACAATCGCAAAATATATCGACAGCTATTGTTGTTTGCACTAAGGATTAAGTGATTCACTAATAAAATACATCTTAACGACAGTCGACAAATCTATTTTTCTATTTATTTAAATTGTAAACGAGTGGCATCTCTGTCAAAATAAGCAAAAAATACAAAGAAGAATAGAAAAAACAAATTACTTCGTGTTTGACAGGATGATTTTATGTTGTTGTTTAATATCTTTATTTTTTTTTCTAATATTTCTGTGTATTTATTTGAAAATGAAATAATGAATTGAATATGCTATTTAATTTTTGTATTTATATAAAAAAGTTTTTAATTAAAGCAAAATATTTTCACTATTTTATGATTTTTATTTATGTATGATAATTACTGATAATTTTGGTATTTTCTTTTTTTTTAACGATCCGACTATCGTTAAAATAAGTTACTGAATCGCGGTACTGAATGCCAATATTTTTTTTTAAATGTAAACATTTTTTAAATGTAAACATATTTGATGTTTTTTTTTTTTGGAATTTCAATTTGTGTTTAACGAATAAAATTTATATATTAAAGATGCAATTTGATGTCTTCTAAATTTAAAATTATAATTTCCGACGTTTTGATATGATTTTCTGAAATTTAATTAATTGTAATTTATAATTGGAAATTTTTAATTCTAGTTTTTATAATTGATATTTTCTTAAATTTGAATGGAAAATTTAAAAAGTGCAATTTTGTATTTATGTGAATAATAGTGCTTTAGCAATTATAAACAATTTTTAAAAATTAGATGTAATCGCAATCAGATATTTTGTAGGTAAAGTAGAATAATAATTCTATATAACTATGTAGAACTGTTTTGAAAGCAAAAAAAACTCATTGATGAACTCGGTAACTCTATTTTATAAAGACAACAAAAAGTTAATATGCCAAACTAATGTTCATATTTGTAAAAGAATAATGAAAAAACGTATGAAATTAAAGACCAGCCCGTGTATACTCTTAATATTGTTATGTATAATATCTATTTGAAAATATTGACATTCATGTTAAAAATAGAAATAACTATTGCAAAGCTAATTAGAACAAAAATTGTGGCGCCATCTACTGTGGCATAGTCACGCTGAGCAAAATGAAGTGATACTCTGTTAATGCAAAAGAAATGTATTTTCCCCACAACAAAATATTGCAGAATTTTATGTAAATAAAATAATATACCGATTTATTTCTAACATGCAGTTATTATACATATATTCTATATATGTATATTATTTGTATTATTTAATATGTGTATGTATGTATGTACATATATGTAAATATTACACACAAAAAATACAACATCAAACGTTATGTTTGTGTTTTTCTCTTTAAATAAATTTATACATAAAATTTTTTTTTTTGCTAAATTTTTTTATTAACAACTAGGTATTTTAACATTATTTGCTTTAGATGCTGGTGAATTTGTACTCCCTTTATATTAACTCGTAGTGTTTGCTTGTCGAAAAAATTTTGGATCGATTTTAACCCCTTTCCCGTGACCCATTCGATCTGAAATTTTGCAGGCAGGCTCGTGATAATAACAGAAATGATCTAACAAATTTTTTTAGTGATGCCAAAACAATGGAAACTTTTAAAATTTTCTACCAGAGTTAATAAAAAAAATGCACAAAGGGTTAGTTTTTATTATATCATTACCACAACGACCACAAAAACAACAAGTCCAGCTATGACAACAACACAACATTTAGAATAACAACAAGAACAATATAGAAACATAATATTTTTCATTTTTTTTTTTTATTTTTCAGAGATTTCCCTGGACCTGTTCCACCGATTTTAATGATTTTTGAAACAGAAATCTTCCCATAAATTTGGTGAATCATTCTCACTAAAAATGATCACCGTAGCTGCACTATTGAGGGCGTGACCGTGACAAGAACAACATAGAAAATTATATTTTTTCAAGACTTTTTTTAGTTCTTCATTCAAATCTCGGGCCCTAATCGACCGATTTGGGCGATTTTAAATAACAAACTTTTCAGGATATTAGTGGATCATTTTTTATGTCAACGAGCAGCCTAGCTGCCCGATTGATGCCGTCATCGATATTTCCACAGACGGACAGACGGACATCGCTATATCAACTCCGGTTGTTATAAGGATCACAAATATATATATTTTATGGGGTCCAAAATTTTTTTTCTAATTATTACAAACGGAATGACAAACTTATATATACCCTCTGCATACTAATAAAAACAATAAATAAGAAATCATAATAAATTCTGGTCAAAGAAGAAAAACAATTAACTTTAAATTGTATGAAAATTTAAAGGCAACGGTTTTAAAATGGTATAACCATACCCAACTTTGTTAATTATATTGAGTTTCGCCACAGCCTAATTTAACACTCTTGCTTGCGATTATGTTATTGAATATTCATACGTGACTAATCGTATGTTAAGTTATTGGTATTCGGTGAAATATTATTGCGTGCGCAGATGTCGAAATTGATTTGGTTTTGTGAGTTCAAATTCAAATATCAACGGCAACAGAGTTTTTTTTATTAATACCATTATTGCTAATAAATTTTTAATTCTGGCAGTAATGTCAGCGAAATTTCAAAGTAACAAAACAGATGGCGTTAATGACGTACGAAATGCAAAAAAAAATACAAAATCATAAATACTATCACTAACCAAATAGTATCACGAAATGTTATTGAGTTTTAGCGATACTATTAAAAGAATATCCCGAAACAAATAGTATCACCTTATTAAATTTATGGAATTCAGAAATTGGTATTAATTTTATACTGTTATGTGTAAGCAGACAAATTTGTAAGTTAAATATAAAATCAAAAAAAAAATGTATTATGAGGATCGGCACATTTCTAAACATGATGTTTATGGTAAAGAATTCTGCGATGAATTTTATTTCTACGAAGATATAGAAAATTTTTATGAAGAATCAAAATAAATATTTATTTTTTTGTGTTTCTATGCATGTTTTATTTATATTTTGTTTATTTTCTTTCAAATGTATAAACAGATATTTTATTTATTTATTTATTTATTTAGTCTACTGATTTACATCTTACACACTATAAGAATATAATAATATTGTTTGTTCAATAATTAAAATTTTAGTTTAAAAACTTACTAAAACATAAAATTATTTTTATTAAAATTGTATGTTTTTTCATGTTTTTATTTTTATAAAACCCGAATTAAAATGTCGTTAATATGCTATATACTATATGCATTAGGGCGGCACCTTATTATATGGAGAGAAAAAAAAGTGTTCAAACTCTCGGTCGCAAACCCTAGAATATGTATGTATAGCTTTATTTTATTTAATTTTTTTTCTTTTTTTTAAATTATTAAGTATAAACATTTTATAATAAAAATAAAGAGAGTAAATAACAATGACCTATGGTCGTCTGTTATAAAAATTTTTGTCTTAAAATAAGATGTATTATTATTTGTTATATTTAGTAATGAACCAATAAAAATTCTTCAATTATCATCTGTCTATATTTAAAAGCATTTTTAACATAGTTATAAAGTCTGCTCCACCCGTTGAGTATTCGACCGTTTAGTATATTAATAAGTTCGATTTCACTAAGATATGGTTTCTCAAAGTATCTGTTTCTGTATTCTTTAAGTATAGGACATTTTGCAATCAAATGTTGTAATGTTTCATCTTCTCCAGTATTAAATAACGTGCATCTCTTATCTTCTGTGTTACTAAACGTATTTGAATTTAATGGCAATATATCACACCTTGCTTTGAAAATGGTTGTGACTTGAATCTGATTATATGAATTATCGATATATGTAACTGATTGGTAAACTATAATCTAAATATTTGTAGAAGCGAGATCTACTGTTTACTGCTTGTTGTTGCATTTTCACAAGAGTTTTTGATTTTAATTCTTGTAGTAAAAGGGATCCCCTTCCAATCCATTCTTGTGCTGAAACGTTTCCAAATTGAATTCCGAATTCACTATCCATTTCGTTCAATTCTTTTACCCAAAAGATTCAATTCTTTTACCCCCTAGAATATTCGAATAGCAAAAAAACTGTGAAATACAAAGTTTTGGGCCAATCAAAAAACATTTAGAGGTGGCTCAACGCGATTGAAAATTTCAAGTGTGTTTATATGGGGAAAATATGACCTTTTCATATTTTACGAAAATTTCGTTCTATAGATTAATTTTTCCGACAAATTGTTATATAATTCGGGATCAGTATTTAATTATCTTTTCAAAAAGCTATAAAACTTCAAAATCGAATAAAAAGTCGGCAAGAAATAGCAAATGTCCACTTTTGTGCCAAAAAAAAACTAGGTCATGAAATTTGATGGCATTTTTTCAACTTTGAGAAATTGGATTTTAAGATAGTTCTAAATAAATATTACCGAAAACGAGTTTTTCTATTGAACTCGATGAAACAACTATTTAGAATTTAAGATAATTTCATAACATAATTTCATTCAATGCTCCTTGGATCAAAATAATCCATTGTGATATATATGTGATGCAATGGCTTGCGAATATAAATTAAAACAACTTTTAACCAATCTTGTTATAAAATTATTTTATGTATAAAAACTATCTATATTTTTCTAAATAAATAATAATAATAAAAGTGGTAAATAATACAGCAGATTGCGGTGTTAAATTGATTGAAGAGTATAACCTTATATATTAAAAGAATTTATGAAAACTAAAGTCAGTCCGTCTGGCCGTTCTATCCGGCCGATTTCCTTCATTTTTTTTTTTTTTTTTTTATGAAAGGTATTAAACACAGATATGTCATCAAGCATTGGAATTTACTCAACTCCCACCTTACTCAAGTTATACTTTTTTCAAGATTTTTTCAAAATTTTCCTTCACTCAAATCTCTATAACTAGAGTTCTAATTAACTTAGGCTGTTGACATAAGTCTAAGAACACTCAGTGGATCAAGCTCTTTCTTTTGCTTACGTTTGTTGGGTTTGAGGAAAGTTATGCGTGGACAATCAACTTTACTTTTACTGTACGTTAACTTCTCTTGGCAAATTTTGGTATTATATTATAAAAATTAATACAATATAATGCTGCGGAGCAGCAGGGGTCCTCTAGTAACATATTAACATAGAACGAACAAGAAAAGCAATACTTGTTGAAAGTCGTAAGTGATTTCAGAAAACAATTTGAATTAATAAAATTAATTTTATATTTCATATTCTTTTGAATATTTCATATTCTTTTGAATAAATCTATAATATTAATAGGCTAGGCCATTTCTTGTGACTGATGTTTTGTTCTACCGTTTTATCCCGATTTTGACCAAACGTATATTATTTGAAAGGTATTTCTTATTACAGATTTTCAATTCTTTTCCTTTATTTTGAGTAAATTGCATTTAAAGTTGCTACTAACACATACATAAAATTACACAATGCTATGTGAGTGTTTATTAAATTTGTTAATATGTTTGTAATATAAATGAGTTTGTTTTTTATGTTGATTTGTGAATTGACTATAATTGATTAGCATACTTTTAGGGTCTTTATTTAATTAAAAAATAAAATTTTCTAGAATTTGCACTCGAATTTCGGGGGCTGGAATCTGCTAGTTGTCTTTTATTAGCTTTGGTTCATTTGTGGTTCTTCTTATTTCATTTCGAAAAATACAGAGAGTTTTTATACATAAAATAATATTATTTATAACAAAATTGTATAAAAGTGGTTTTAATTTATATCACAATGGATTATTTTTATCCCAGGAGCACTGAAGCCTTAGATATGTACATAAAAAATACCCGAATTATTTTTCTTAAATTCTAAATGTGGCTTCATCAAGGTTAATGGTACAACTCGTTTTCGGTAATTTTTATTTAAAAATATCTTAAAATCCAAAGCTGGCCTTGGCAAATAATGGGTTAACGTTCTCGGCTTTATCCCAAACTTTAGGAACGGATGTTCTACATATTTGGTTATTATATTTTAGCATCGCATCTAAATATTCAACAGCACTTACAAAATATTTTAATTTTTTTTATAAATTGTCTTTTAATAGCTCGGGGCCATATGTGACCCCTTTCCAAAAGGGTTAATCGGGTCATATTATCTTTTTCCGAAACCGTAGACTATTAAGATAAAATATAACATTTAAAAGTAGAAAAGTGATGAATTTTTGATACAAAGAAAGAGTACATTTACAGAATATTTTACAAAAATCCCATTTTTCTCGAAATCCGAAAAAATAAAATCCTTGTCAAAAAAATTCTGGCGTAGAGATTTACCTAAAAATTCACACAGTTAATCTCTGATCCATTTTTTCAAATTTTGTTTAAGAAAAATTTTTAAAACTTGAAAAAGGAGTTTTCAAAATTTTATCAAAAAAATTTCCCATTTTCGAAATGGGTAATAAAACAATACTTCATATCTGAGTACTTATAAGTATAAAGACCAAAAAAAAAATTAAGGCTTTAATCAATATCTCAAAGTTGAGAAAAAAGGCCATCAAATTTAATGATCTAGTTCTTTTAGGCACAAAAGTGGTCTGGGGCATTTGCTATTTCTTCGCGAGTTTTTATTCGATTTTCAAGTTTTATAGCTTTTTGAAAAGATAATTTAATTTTTACTGATATCGGCTCATATCACAACTTGTCAAAAAAAAATAAACTATAGAACGAAATTTTCTTAAAATCTGAAAAAAAAAAAAACATGTTTTCCCCATATAAACACACTTGAAATTTTCAATCGCGTTGAGCCACCTCTAAATGTTTTTTGATTGGCCCAAAACTTTGTATTTCTCAGTTTTTTTGCTATTCGCATATTTCTAGGAAGTGCGACCGAGAGTTTGAACACGTTTTCTATTAAGGGCCACCCTAATATACATAGATTTATTTGACGATTTTTTTTAAAGATTTATCATTTTTATACACTACTAGCAGATTCCAGCCCTCGAAATTCGAGTGCAAATTCTAGCAAATTTTATTTTTTCATTAAATAAAGACCCCAAAGGTATGCTAATCAATTATAGCCAATTTACAAATCAACACAAAAAAACAAACTCATTTTTATTAAAAATTTTAACAAATTTAATAAACACACACATAGCATTGTATAATTATACCCTATACCACTATGTGGTTTGGGTATAATGACTTTGTGCTGCTGTTTTTAACAACCAAAAATATTTGACCTACACCCATCTTATCTCTATCTGATTCGATTTAACGATGTCCGTCCGTCCGTCCGTCCGTCTGTGTGTCCATGTAAAGCTTGTAATCAAACTGCAGGTCGCAAATATGAATATATTTTGATGAAATTTGGTATTTAATCTTTTATCCATGGGCTATGGATGAACGCTATTGAAATTGGTGAGAATCGATCCATGTTCAGACCTAGCCCCCATACAAATGACCCCTATGAAAACAACATATATTGCCATAAGATCCAAATTATCATACAAATCTTACTCAAATTGGGTTTGTATGTGTTTATTACATCCATTAATCAGTAGCCCAAAAATTATCCCTATTGGACAACTCTTAGTCATAGGCCCCATATAGAGCTTCTTCCCGATCTTCACTTAAATCTATCAAAAAACAAAAATATTGCACTGATTCTTCTCAAATTTTGTTTGTATATATTTTTGCAAAATACAAGAGACTTTACCAATCATGGTCAGGATCGTTCCATTTTTGGGCCTAGTCCCGATATAGATATAGCATCCGTTATGAACTTTTTCATATCTGCACCCGAAAAAATTAATAAAAATCCCACTCAAATTTGGTTTATGCTAATTTTCTATATCCAGTTTGTTGGGCCTGAGAGATAGGGTCTCTAAACGCATGGTATAGGGTATCGTATAGTCGGTCTAGACCGACTATAATTTTCTTACTTGTTTTATGTATGGGTTAGTAGCAACTTTAAATGCAATTTACTCAAAATAGAGGAAAAAATTTTAAAATCTGTAAATCTGCAAAACGGCTAAAAAGAAATACCTTTCAAATAATATACGTTCGGTCAAAATCGAGATAAAACGGAATAACAAAACATCAGTCACAAGAAATCGCCTAGGCTATTAATATTATAGATACCACTATGAGGTCAGTATAATGACTTCGTGCTGATGTTTGTAACTACTAATAATATTTGACCTAGACCAATCTTTTATTATACCGATCAGAATCACTTTCTGAGTCCGTCCGTCTGTCCGTCTGTCAGTCCGTCCTTCCATATGTGTGTCCTTGTAAACCTTGTAGTCAAACTACAGGTCGCATATTTAAATATATTTTGATGAAACGTAGTGCATAAGATTCCATCGGCCATAGGATGAACGCTATTGAAATTGGTGAAATTGAGTTAGTCCCCATTCAAATGACCATTGACGTGACTAACTAAAAGTATTTTACCTAGGCCCACCTCTGATTATAACTATCGGCTCAGAATCACTTGTTGAGTCGATTTAGCAAGGTTCGTCCGTCCTTCCGTCCATATGTGTTGCCACGTTAACCTTGTAATCAAATTACAGGTCACAAATATAAATACATTTCGATTAAATTTCGTAAATAAGCTTCCATAGGCCGTAGGACGAGCACTATTGATATTGATGAAAATCTGTGCATGTTCGGATCTAGTCTCCATACAAATGATCCATATGAGATCGAGTTAAACTGCCATAAGATCCAAATTAGCACATAGATATCGGTGATATTGGGTTGGTGTGTGCTTATTACATCCATTAAACCATATAGCACAATTCTTAGTCATAGCCCCCATATAAAGCTGCTGCCCGATCTTCACTTAAACCTATCAAAAAAAAAAAAAATATTGCACAGATTTTTCTCAAATTTGTTTTGGTAAGTTTTTGCAAAAAAATAGTGACTGTACCAAATATTGTCAGGATCGGCCCATTTTTCGTTCTAGTTCCCATATAAATATAGCATCCTATATGAACTTTTTCAAATCTACAGGCAAAAAATTAATAAAAACTCCACTCAGATTTGGTTTATGCTTATTTTCTATACCCAATCAGTTGGACCTAAGACCAATTCTCTAAACGCATGTTATAGGATATCGCATAGTCTGTCCAGACGGACTTTAATTTTTTTTTCTTGTTTATTAAATTTTTATTAAGAAAAGGATGATTTTATAAATCTCTTGTTCCTAAAATGGAGAACAATTTCATTTTTAATTTTGGACGGCTTTTCTATACAAAACTTATAAATTATTTTACTACGCTCTAATTCATTGAGTGACATTTTGAATAATTATTGATCAAAAAAATAGTGTGGTTTTATTTTGAATTAATAACTAAATACAACATTTATATTTTCTTTAAATAAAAATGGTTTTAACTACACGTTTTTAATAGCGCTTTTAAAATTTTCCATATTTTAGTGTCCCCAGATTAATTTTTTGGAATTTTATTCCATTTCTCCAAAATTACATTTTAAATTATGCACGATTTTTTGGGATCCCCTTTGTAGTATTTTTTGCATTTACTTAAGATCTAGACATTGGCCAATACTGTTTTGAAATTGTGGAGTAGCTATATGAGTTGTTAGGGAGCCGTTATCTTGGTATAATTATAGTGGTTTATTATCTTTACAACACTTAATTTTACTGTGTTTTATCTGCCATTTTAATTATTTTTTTTGCATTACGATGATAGCATATAAAAACAGTTTTTGAACAAGCTAAATTTGGTGTTTATTTTGCTTTTGTCCAAGCTGTTTAATACTTTTTAATTTTTTCCTCTTCTGTTTTTTTCGTAGGTAATAAATTGTTTGTTTAAAATCAGTTTTAAGTATCCGCTAAATTTCTAGAATAAAAAATACAATACATTTATTTAACCATAAACATTAAAACATTGTACACAAGTGCAAAAAATATAAAATTATAGTTGGTTTAGATCGACTATATCGATACCCTATAACGTGAAAATAGTTATATGTCCCACAAACTGGATATAGAAAACAAGCATAAGCCATACCTGCCGATGAGAAAAAGTTCAGATCGGGAGCTATCTTTATATGGGGAGTTGGTCCAAAAATCCACCCATCATGGCCGTATTTAGTATCACTTACTTTTAGTAAATTCACTTATATTGAAACCAAATTTCAGAAAAACCCATGCAGGATTTTTGTTTTTTTTTTTTTTTTTGATTGATTTAAGTGAAGATCGGGAAGCAGCTTTATATTGGGACTAAGAATTAGAATGGACATTAGGGTGGAGAAAAAAAGTGTTCAAACTCTCGGTCGCACCCCCTAGAAATATGCGAATAGAAAAAAAACTGAGAAATACAAGTTTTGGGCCAATCAAAAAACATTTAGAGGTGACTCAACGCGATTGAAAATTTCAAGTGTGTTTTATAAGGGGAAAATATGACTTTCTTTCAGATTTGACGAAAATCTCGTTCTAAAGTTTAATTTTTCGGACAAATTGTTATATAATTCGGGATCAATATTAAATTGTCTTTCCAAAAAGCTATAAAACTTCAAAATCGAATAAGAACTCGCCAAGAAATAGCAAATGCCCCAAACCACTTTTGTGCCAAAAAAAAACTAGGTCATGAAATTTGATGGAATTTTTTTCACCATTAAGAAATTAATTAAAGCCAACATTTTGTTTTAGTCTCTATACCTGTAAGTACTCAGATATGAAGTTTTGTTTTATTACCACATTGTTAACCTATTAAGCATTGAGACCGAAAATGGAATGTTTTTTTTATAAAGTTTTGAAAACTCCTTTTTCAAGTTTTGAAAAATTTTCTTAAACAAAATTCAAAAAAATTGATCTAGCTCTCTTTAAGGTCTTGTTAAATGCATGTTAGAGATTAACTGTGTGAACTTTTAGGTAAATCCCTGTGTCAGATTTTTTTGGCAAGTATTTTATTTTTGGGGATTTCGAGAAAAATGGGATTTTTGTAAAATATTCTGTAAATGTACTATTTCTAAATACTTTGTATCAAAAATTCATCACTTTTCTACTTTTAAATGTTATATTTTATCTTAATAGTCTAGGGTGTTAGTAAAAGATAATATGACCCGATTAACCCTTCTGTAAAGGGGTCACATATGGCCCCAAGCTAGTAAAAGACAATTTATACAAAAAATTCAAATATTTTGTAAGTGCTGTTGAATATTTAGATGAGATGCTTAAAATATAATAACCAAATGTGTAGAACTTCCGTTCCTAAAATTTGGGATAAAGCCGAGAACGTTAACCCATTATTTGCCAAGGCCAGCTTTGAATTTTAAGATATTTTTAATTAAAAATTACTGAAAACGAGTTTTTCTATTAAACTCGATGAAACCACTATTTAGAATTTAAGAAAAATAATTCAGTTAATTTTTATTTATTTTTAACCCTTCAGTGCTCCTGGGATAAAAATAATCCATTGTGATATAAATTAAAACAACTTTTAACCAATTTTGTTATAAAATTATTTTATGTATAAAAACTATTTATATTTTTCTAAATAAAATAAGAAGACCCACAAATGACCCAAAGGTAATAAAAGACAATTTGTTCAAAAGAATATGAAATATAAAATTATATATTTTTATTTTGGTGTATTTAATGATGATTTAGTGCGCGATTCAAATTGTTTTCTGTAATCACTTACGACTTGCAATAAGTATTGCTTTTCTTTCATTATACCCTATACCACTATGTGGTTTGGGTATAATGACTTTGTGCTGCTGTTTGTAACAACCAAAAATATTTGACCTAGACCCATCTTTAATTATACCGATCGAATCAGAATCACTTTCTGAGTTGATTTAACAATGTCTGTCCGTCCGTCCGTCCGTCCGTCTGTGTGTACATGTAAACCTTGTAATCAAACTGCAGGTCGCAAATATGAATATATTTTGATGAAATTTGGTATAAAAGCTTTTATCGGCCATGGGATGAACGCTATTGAAATTGGTGAGAATGGCTAAATGTTCAGACCTAGCCCCCACACAAATTACCCCTATGAAATCGACATAAATTGCCATAAGATCCAAATTGTCATATAGATCTTACTCAAATTGGGTTTGTATGCGTTCATTACATCCATTAATGAGTAGTCCAAAAATGATCCTTTGGCCCCATATAGACTGCTTCCCGATCTTCACTTAAATCTATTAAAAACAAAAATATTGCACTGATTCTTCTCAAATTTCGTTTGTATATATTTTTGCAAAATACAAGAGACTTTACCAAACATGATCAGGATTGGTCCATTTTTGGACCTAGTCTCCATATAGATATAGCATCCGATATGAACTTTTTCATATCTACAGCCAAAAAAATTAATAAAAATCCCACTCAAATTTAGTTTATGCTTATTTTCTATGTCCAGTTATTTGGGCCTAAGAGATAGGGTTTCTAAACGCATGGTATAGGGTATCGTATAGTCGGTCTAGACCGACTATAATTTTCTTACTTGTTTTAAATAAAATAAGATCCACAAATGGCCCAAAGCTAATAAAATTGTTCAAAAGAATATGAAATATAAAGTTAATTCTATTTATTTTTGTGTACTTAAGGATTATTTTGTGTGCGATTCAAATTGTTTTCTGTAATCACTTACGACTTGCAATAAGTATTGCTTTTCTTTAATTTTATAGTATTATGGCCGCAAAATAATTACATATATACAAAATTATATCATATGAACTGTAGTTTGATTACTAAGTGATTAAAGGCAGACAGACGGACGGAAGAACATCGCTAAATCGACTCAGAAAATGATTGTGAGCTGATCGGTATAATAAAAGGTGACACACCTTTTAATCAGATAATTATACCCTATACCACTATGTGGTTTGCGTATAATGACTTTGTGCTGCTGTTTGTAACAACCAAAAATATTTGACCTAGACCCATCGTTAATTATACCGATCGAATCAGAATCACTTTCTGATTTGATTTAACAATGTCCGTCCGTCTGTGTGTCCATGTAAAGCTTGTAATCAAACTGCAGGTCGCAAATATGAATGTATTTTGATGAAATTTGGTACATAAGCTTTTATCGACCATGGGATGAACGCTATTGAAATTGGTGAGAATCGGTCCATGTTCAGACCTAGCCCCCATACAAATTACCCATATGAAATCGACATAAATTACCATAAGATCCAAATTGTAATATAGATCTTACTCAAATTGGGTTTGTATGCGTTCATTACATCCATTAATGAGTAGTCCAAAAATGATCCCTTTGACCCCATATAGAGCTGCTTCCCGATCTTCACTTAAATCTATTAAAAAAGAAAAATATTGCACTGATTCTTCTCAAATTTTGTTTGTATATATTTTTGCAAAATACAAGAGACTTTACCATACGAGATCAGGATCGGTCCATTTTTGGACCAAGTCCCTATATAGATATAGCATCCGATATGAACTTTTTCATATCTGCAGCCAAAAAAATTAATAAAAATCCCACAAAAATTTGGTTTTTGCTTATTTTCTATGTCCAGTTAGTTGGGCCTAAGAGATAGGGTCTTCAAACGCATGGTATAGGGTATCGTATAGTCGGTCTAGACCGACTATAATTTTCTTACTTGTTTTTATATTAACGAACACAGTACAAACTCATTACATGCTGACCACACACAAAGAAAACAGATTTATTGTGGATACCGAATTTATTACCAACCGAATGGCAACGATGATGACAACCGGATTTCGGGTTCCCTAAGCTTACAATGCTGTTTTCTTAACAGTAAATATTTTATCATAATAGAAAATTGTCATATGCTCTTAAATTTCTATTGATACAATCGAAAATACAGACGTTTTACTTTAGAACAATTCGCTGGGCGAATATTTTTTCTGTTTACAGATGATATAGGGTAGAAAGATTTATAAAAGCTACACTAACAAATTTTTATCTTTTGCTTTAATACACTCTTACTTTGCCTGTAATCTCTTTTAACCCTACAATGTCCGAGTTTTTTGCATTAAACTGGAATTGAATTGCCGCTGCGCCAATATAAGTAGAACAGATAGCAAAAAACTCAGAATACTCAAAAAACGTTTTATGACAAACTGTTTGTTTGTATTGTAATAAATATATTTTGTATGCATTCAGGCTTACCATGTACTATTTTTTTCCTTTTCCCAAAAAAAAAAAGTTATTTCCATAGGTTTGAAGGCTTTTGTGGAAAAACTTGTATTTTGTAATTTTAAGGATAAGTTTTCTTTAAAACCAAGTAAGAAAAGTCGGTCTAGACCAGTGAAGGCTGGTGCTCGGCTTTTTATATGTATACAGCCGAACGAAAACAAAAATACTCACCAAAGAGTAAAAGTAAACAACAATTTCAGTCAGTCTTATGAAAGCTGTTGAACAAAGCAGGTCTATGTCGCATTGCCTTTTGAAATTCATATATATATTTTTTTTAAAAGGTATACAGAGAATATTTGTTTAAAAGAAACCAAAAATGTTGAGAAAATTTCGAAGACTTGATAAACTATAAATTAAACATTTTCTATAAATTACATACGTCGCCTCCATTTGACAACATTATAGCTGTCTTTTATGCATTTTTTTTTTTAATTTTAAAAAATATCCAGTTACTGCAGGCTGGTAAGTTTTTTAGTTTTTGGTAACATACCACATAATAACCTTTGAAATTTCTTATCTTTTTAAGTTTTGCTATTTTGTGTTTTTTTTTTTAAGAAATGAATTACTTATTAATACTTATTTAAAAGAGATTAAATGTTCTTCACATTTTGTTTTACATTTTCAGAATGTAAGATTTAAAATTTTAAAACAACAAAATATATTTAAAATCTTACCATATTCTTCGTTAACTCAACTATTTTCCCTTTTATGCATTCATATAAACATTCATACAAAATCTACACAAACCCATTTAAAATCGGCATTGTGTTACGTCCATGGATTTCGATCAGTGTAGTACAACTAACACATGCTCATAAACACTATTCCTAACTCAATTCTCTCGATGGCCACCACTGGTCTAGACCGACTTTACGATACCCTATACCATGCCTTTAAGAACCCGTTCTCTTAGTTTCAACTGATTAGATATACAAAATAAGCATAAACCAAATTTGAGTGGCATTGTTATTAATTTTTTGCCTTGAATTTAGGGCTTCCGTTTGTCCGTTTTCTTTAAATAATAAACCAACATATGGAATTTCGATTGATTTCACTCGATGTCGAATGCGGCGTTGGTCGAACGTTGTTTTGCCCTAGTCTATATTAGTAAATAAATAGTAGCATTTGCCTTTGATATTAGTAATATACAGTGGATTACTATAGATTGGAAACTTTTATAAAAATCTAAATTTGCTAATTTTGTTTCATAAAATTATGATTTTTTGCGAAATCACTCTTTGGTGTGTTCTCTATCGAAAGATAACAAATTTCTTACAAAAAATACAACTTTAAAAAAAAAGTAGTAATGGCACAACAATGGAAAATTTTAGACTTCTGTACCAGAGCTGAATAAAACAATCAATATAGAAAATGGTATGAAAGAAAATATATAAAATCTTTATCCGCTATTTAATTTAATTTAAATATTTATAGCTTCTGACGTTTTCTTTCAAAAGTTTTTAAATACAATTGAATTTAAAAATTATTTTAATCTTATAATTAAATATTATAAAATAATGGCAAGAAAAAAGTTTATGAAGCTAAAATTCAGAATAATACAAAATTTGTGAGAAATATTCTATGAATAAATCCATAATTTTAAAAATTATAAAGATAAATTAAAAATAACTAGCAGATTCCAGCGCTCGAAATTCGAGTGCAATTTCTAGGCAATTTTATTTCCTAACTTAGCCAATTCACAAACCAACACTTTTTTGGTTTATTAATATTGTGAATGAAGATAACAAACTCATTAACAAACACATTAACAAATTTAATAAACACACACACATCATATGTATAATTTTATGTATGTGTTAGTAGCAACTTTAAAAGCAATTTACTCAAAATAAAGGAAAAAATTTAAAAATCTGTAAGTCTGGCGAACAGCTAATAGTATATATCTTTCGAATAATATACATTTGGTTCAAATCGGGATGAAACGGTGGAACAAAATATCGGTAACAAGAAAACACCTAGTCTATTAATATTATAGATGTCCAAAAATGCTACCTAAAGAGGTCATTAATAATCTGAATCAGAAACATGTGCTCGGACTCTCTCCCGACGAGCAATTGAGGCTGATCTTGGTTGTTATCGTCCTGTGAAGAAACCTCTGATATCAGAAAAAAATCATCTGGCTCGTACAAATTTAGCTAAAGAACATATTTTTATCTTTCAATGATTTCTATAAGCTAATTTTTCTTTTTTTCTCATGCATTTATTTATTGGATCTTCACATAGTGAACTAACAATAATTATTCAAATCTTAGAACTAATACTTAACATATTTAATCCGGCCAGTGCCAGAAAAAATTTAATGTTTCTACATAAATTCGAAATAAATAAATATTCATTGGCTTAAATAACCTCAAGCTTTTATTATAAGATCTGCAGTCTCTCTCCTTCTTAGGCGCTGGTGGATGCGACTGTTGAGAAGGTCACGTGCTAAGAGATTCGGGTAAGATACTAGTTCTTTCAAGTACCTTGAACAGTTATTCATAATTTTTGGCATCTTTGTATTTTCTCTATATTGGAAGCTGAAGCCCCATAACTGTATACCGTAGCACCAAATTGCTTTCATGACTGAATTATATATCATTATATACCAATAACTTGCAATCAAGAACTAATTTTAGTTTTATTTGCGTTAATTTTGATTCTATGTGTTTGTTCCAAGTAAGGCGGCGATCAAGATGAAGTCCCAAATATTTTACATCAGAATGTTGCGGTATTTGCTGATTGTTTATTCGAATTTGAGGGCATGTTTCTATTCTGAGCGTAAAAGTAACGTGGATACATTTTTGTTCATTTATTCTTATTTTCCACCTGTGTAACCAGTACTCTAATTGAAAAACTTGTCGTTGTAAAAGTGTAGATGCTGTTTAGGTGTCCTCATGAATACTCAAAATTGCCGTGTCATCTGCAAAGGTTGAAGTAGTCGTGTTTTAATTAGTTTGCTTGTCCTGTATGAAGGATGTATAAGAGTTGACCCAGAATACTGCCCTGTGGAACACCAGCTTTTATATCCTGAGGGGCGCTTGTAATGTTGCTCTCCTTTAGTTTATGAACGTTTGGGGGCAGCAACGTTTTAATTTTATAGACTAGACCCTCGTCCCAAACCTTATCGAAAGCTTGTGAAACGTCAATAAAGAGTGCAGAGCAGTACTTTTTTTCTTCAAAGGCTTTTCTTATAGCGCTTACTAACCTATGGACTTCGCCTAAATCCGAATTCATGTGCTGGGATGACGTTATTTTGATCTACAGCTACAGTAAGCTTATTTACTAGGATTTTCTAGAACAATTTTGATAGATTTGACAATAAACTGAAGAATATACATATGAACTGGTCAAGATGGAACTGGAATACTGCTCTCTGATCAGATGAGTACAAGTTCAATTTAAGAGAAGCCATGATGGAATAACGTTTGTACGATGATCAAAGTTAAAAAGACTGGACCCAAAATATTCAAATAACACTGTTAAGTTTGGTGGTGGCAATGGTATTAGGTTGCTTTTCGGGCCAGGGAATGGATGCAATTCATGTAGAAAAATATACTCCAGCTGGAATTCGTTACAGCCTAATTCTGAATGATATAATGTACCCATACGCCCCTGGTCTGGAAGTTCCAACATAACAATGACCCAAAACACAACCCAAAATTTTAACTGAATGGTTACAATATAATGCTTGTAGTGTTCTGGAATGGCCAGACCAATCACCCCGATCCCATAGAAAATCTATGGGCAATTGCAGATCGGAAATATGCACACGAAATTACACAAACAAGACAGATCTCATAGAGACAGTAAATTCAGAGTGGCAAAATATGGCAATGGATATTATGAACCGTTTAATTGACTCCATGCTGGGGCATTGCGAAGTCGTACTAAAAATAATTGATACCAAAAAAATATTAAAACCAAATATGTAGAGAATGGTTTCAATTGCATAGCAGCATAAAAATTAAAACTTTTAAGTTTTTTTCTTTTTTTTTTCTTTTTTAAATAAATACAAATATTTGGTATTGATCGTTCAAGTGGTCAAAAATATATTTTGATTCCATAGTATTGTCACTCACTGTTTATTCGCCAGATAGATGATGTTAGATAATTACTTTTCATGGGAAGTGACTCGCCCATTAATGCAATGCCGCCAATTTTTTAGGCATTTATAAGTAAAAATTATCAAAAAATAATTTTTCACAAAAATTTTGATAATATTTGCGTTTCAATTAAATTAATTAATAAAACATAACCTAGAGTAAATTATCTTTCTAATAAAACTACAAAAAATATTATCGGTAGAAAAACAGCCGAGTTATATCAAGTTCCCCAGGCAATAAATGCACCGCAGCCCACTTGATTAAGAAAATCGAGCTCACATTTTTTAAGACATTGCGATAATTTACAACAACAACACCTTTGCATTCTCCTGATCCCAAAATGTTCTTATGTAAAGTATTTTGCATCTCGTCTATTGTTATGCCATTCTAAATTAATGTCAAAACGGTACATATTTTTTAGCACTATTTCAAAATCGCTAATTTTACTTTTCCAAAAATGTTCAAGAATTTTATCGAAATCAACGATTGGACTTTAACGTCTTATGAACAAAATATATGTAATTCAAAATGCCAAATATTGTAGGTATCTTGTTTTTAATTTGGCGAGGGCAGTGTTTTTATTTCAGCGGATTTGAAGAAAAATGTGATTTTTCATACTTTTTCAACTTTTACATCTTTTTGGTATTTTCATATTTCATATATCTTTTATGAAAATATTATACTACTTGATATAAGTTCTCAATCTTGTAAATTAAGATTAAATTGAAACACTATAAAATGTCCCGCTTTAAGGTCAAAAGTCAAATTTAAGGAGAATTACATTTTTTTAAAACTAAATATCGAAATAATATTTATTTGTGGAAGGATTTCGATAAATCTTTTTGATAATATTTTAATAATTCTAAAAAAATTATTCTGATGTCAAATTTAATCTTTTTGAAAATATATAAATATTTTCTTCATCAGGATTTAAAAAAAAGAACAAATTTAATGTATTCATAAACATATTATTTTATTTTATTATTTTATGAAAATATGTAGATTAATTAGTTTTTATATTTAAGACAGTTTAAATATATTTGTATATCGAGGGCTTATATTCAAAAAGTTCTATCTGCATCAATAATTATTTTAAAGAGAGCGTGTAAAACCAATTTATTAATAAGATCTGGAAGTATTTGTCGATCGATTTGCTACAATATATATATATATATATATAGGAAATAGTCGTACTAATCATGTATGATATCAAAATTAATATTATATTTGACAGTTATATCAGAGAACAATTTGAAATCAAAAATTAATATTGCTGTCAAATGTAGATAGCACTTTTGATAGCACACTCGATATACTTTTATATGAATATAATAATTCTGAAAAAAAATTAAAAATAGAACACATTTTGGGACACGCGAATTTCACACTGGTTAATTTCAGAAAATAGGTCGAGAATATTATTTTTTAGAATAATTAAAATTTTATTAACAAGTTTTATTGAAATCCTTCCTCATATATATATTATTTCGATACTTTGTTTAAAAAAATAAAAATCTCCTTAAATTTGACTTTCGACCTGAAAGAGGGACAGTTTATAGTGTTTCAATTTAATCTTAACTTACAAGATTGAGAACTTATATCAAGTAGTATTTTGACAAAAGATATTTGAAATATGAAAACACCAAAAAGATGTAAAAGTTGAAAAAGTATGAAAAATCACATTTTTCTTCAAATCCGCTGAAATAAAAACGGTGCCCTCGCCAAACTAAAAACAGGGTACCTACAATATTTGGCATTTTTAATCACATGTATTTCGTTAATAAGACCTTAAAGTCTAATTGTTGGTTTCGCTAAATTTTTTGAATATAATTTTTGAAAAAGTAAAATTGGAGATTTTGATATAGTGCTAAAAAATACGCATCGTTTTAACATTAATTAAGAACAGCATAACAATAGACGAGATGCAAGATACTTTACGTAAGGTCATTTCGGGATCAGGAGAATGCAAAAATGTTATTGTTGTAAATTATTTCAATGTCTTTAAAAATGTGAGCTCGATTTTCTTTATCAAGTAGGCTGCGGCGCATTTATTGCCTGGGGAACTTGATACAACTTGGCTGTTTTTAACCGACAATAGATTTTGTTGTTTTATTAGAAACATAATTTACTCTAGATTATGGTTTATTAATTAATTTATTTGAAACGCAATTATTAATATCAAAATTTTTGTGAAAAATGATTTTTTTTTCATAATTTTTACATATAAATGCATATTTGAACGTTGAACTCGATGCGCGTCTAGAAATCAGATTCCGATTTGGATCAAGTTTTAGATCCAGTGTCACAATAATCCGACCCGCACGTCTTGAAATTCCAAAAAAAAAATGGCTGTCACCCTAATCTCCATATATAATTTTTTCCCCTTGGTAAACGAAATACCTCTTAGTGTGGCAAGCCAGTACGCAGTTATAAGTTGACAAACAAACGAAGAGATAAACTAAAGAGAGAGTTCATTTTTTTATCAGCAATAAAAAAACCGGCTTTATAAGCAGCATTTAGTTTGAGTATTAGGATCATTCCATTAGTGTCTGTTGAGCAGAGCCATTAAAAAGGCCGGGTGAAAATAAATTTTGCTAGTGATTTCTTTTTTTTTTAACATATAATTTTTAAAATGCGTCTCGGTTCTACTGTACCAAATTTTAAGGCTGACACCACCAAGGGTCCCATACAATTCTACGATTGGCAAGGAGAATCGTAAGTTTTAAAATTTATTTAAATGTAAATTAATATCTATGTATGTACAGATGTACATATATATTGTTTTACAATACTTTCAAATTTCACTGGTGTTAGTGTATGTATATATATTCCATTATCTAAAAGTATTTTAATAAAAGAAAAATTTCTAGTGAAATTAGTGTGCGAACTTATTGAAAGTAGTGTGCGAACTTTTATGGACCAATATTGTTATATGTAGATAACACAGTGCTTACAATAGAATAGCAAATTAATCCATTAACGACCAACACGATATTTATGTAACGTTTATTCAAAACATTTTTCATACAGAAAATATTGGATATTAGTCACGCCCCTTAGCGAAAAATTCTTGAATGAAAGCATATTTATGTCAGGCTGACATTTCGACAAAACCCTTTCGATACTCTAGGCCATTTTATGGTCACGGCGTAATGAGTTTGTGCTGTTGTTTGTAACTACGTTTTATTATAACTATCGACTCAGACTTACTTTCTCAGTGGATTTG